>JAULKM010100964.1:0-10328 GCA_032355605.1 Rubia tinctorum | reverse complement strand
TTGGTCATATCAACTACAAAACCTTGGTGAAAATTTCCAATTCAAAGGCAGTACGAGGTATGCCTACACTTACGAGCGAAGATGGAATTGTGTGCGCACCATGTCAACAAGGTAAATAGATTCGAACTCCTCCCTCTTCGGTACAGCATATTACAACCTCAAGGAATCTTGAGTTACTTCATATGGATTTGATGGATCCAGTCAACATACCAAGTATAAGTGGTAAGAAATACATTTTTGTATGCGTTGATGATTTTTCTAGATACACTTGGGTGTATTTTCTTAAAGAAAAATTGGATATTGTGGATGTGTTTAGAAGTTTGGTGATAAAGTTGCAGACAGATAAAGGAAGTCCAGTAGGAAAGATTGTCAGAATAAGAAGTGATGATGACAGGGAATTTGAAAACTCTCAATTCAGTGATTTCTGTGATGAACTTGGTATTCATCATGAATTCTCTGCTCCAATTACTCTACAATAGAACGACATTGTAGAAAGGAAGAATAGAACACTCCAGGAGATGGCACGAGTCATGCTTGCTGAAAAAGAAATACACAAAAAATGGTGAGCA
The DNA here is from genome assembly GCA_032355605.1 of Rubia tinctorum. Classification (NCBI taxonomy): domain Eukaryota; kingdom Viridiplantae; phylum Streptophyta; class Magnoliopsida; order Gentianales; family Rubiaceae; genus Rubia; species Rubia tinctorum. The sequence continues at coordinate 9,759 of JAULKM010100964.1, read as the reverse complement.
GAAGTTGTCAATACAGCTTGCTATACAATAAACCGTGTATATCTTCATCATTTCACTAGTAAAACATCTTACGAGATTTAGAAGGGCAGGAAGCCAAGCTTATCTCACTTTATGTGTTTGGAAACAAGTGTTATATCCTCAGAGATAGAGATCCAGTGACAAAGTTTGACAGTCGTAATGATGTTGGGATATTTCTGGGGTATTCTATGAACAGCCATGTATACCGAGTTTACAATCTACGAACACATTCTCTTATGGAGTCTATACATGTAGTTGTGGATGATTCTGATAAGATGAACCAGACGAGGATCATGTTCCAACACAGAATAATTCACCTGAACAGCTAGACTATGTTGGAACATCTGATCAATCAGTAAGCCAGCCGAAACCTGAAGAAGAAGAGTATGTTGAAACATCCTCCCTCACACCAAGTCTGCATGTTCCAACATAGGAGGTACCAGAACTATCTCAAGAAGAACCAGATCAATTCCTAGAGTGAACTACAGAGAACTAGAAGGACTACAATGTTTCATAACTTATTAAGCCAAAGAACTACAAGGAAGCACTACGTGACTAATATTGGATTGCGGCAATGCAAGAAGAGCTCGAATAGTTTGAACGCAATGATGTATGGTATCTCACTCCTCGTCCAAAAGGGGTAAATGTTATTGGTACAAAGTGGATTTTTAAGAACAAGTCTGATGCTGATGACCATATTACTCATAATAAAGCTAGACTGATGGCTTAAGGATATACTTAGGTTGAAGGAGTAGACTTTGATGAAACTTTTGAACCAGTAGCCAGGTTAGAATCTATTCGCATCTTACTTGTTATTGCTTATACTATGAACTTTACATGATATCATATGGATGTTAAAAGTGCCTTTTTGAATGAACTGGTGAATGAGAAGGTGTATTCGGAACAACCTAAAGGATTTGAAGATCCTCACTATCCACATCACGTGTATAGACTTAAGAAGACATTATATGGTCTGAAACAGGCACCTAGAGCATGGTATAAGCGACTGAATAACTTTCTACTTAAGAAAGGTTATCGTCGATGGGGAGTAGAACATACCTTATTTGTGCTTACCAAATCCACAAAGTTTTTTATTGCTAAAATTTATGTGGATGATACTGGTTTGGCTCTATTTCATGATCTATGGTGCAAGATTTTTTGTCACTAATGCAGGCCGAGTTTGAGATGATCATGGTTGGAGAACTCAAATATTTTCTAGGGCTTCAGGTTAAGAGAGAAAAGAATGGGTTGTTCATAAATCAAAGCAAGTATGCCTTGAATCTGGTGAAGAGATTCAGACTCTGTAGTGCCCGATCTGTACGAACTCCAATGGCAACTACAGAAAAATTGGTGAAGGATGAGAAAGGTGTCTCAGTTGATAAAAAATTATACAGAAGTATGATTGGGAGTCTTTTGTATCTTACTGCTAGCCGACCAGATATATGTTTCAGCGTAGGTGTTCATGCAAGATTTCAGGCTGATCCGAAGGAATCTCATTTGACTGCAGTAAAAGGAGTTATTTGATATGTTAGTGGGACTTATGATTATGGAATCTGGTATTCTAAGAATCAAGACTCATGTCTTATTGGTTATAGTGATTCTGATTGGGCTGATAATGCAGATGATCGCAAAAGTACTACTAGTGGTTGTTTCTTTATTGACACAAATTTGGTCTCTTGGTACAATAAGAAGCAAAATTCAATCTCTTTATCATCTGTTGAAGCTGTGTATCTTGCTCCTGGAAGTTGTTGTGCACAATTATTATAGATGCAACAAATGTTGAATGACTATGGAATTCAACAAGGGCCTCTAAAGATTTTGTGTGACAACAAAAGTACAATTGACATCTCTAAGAATCATGTTCAGCACTCATGAACAAATAATATTGATATCAAACATCATTTTATTAGATATTTGGTTGAAAGAAAGGAGGTTGTGGTTGCCTATGTTCCAACATGTGAACAGTATGCAGATATATTCATTAAATCATTGGACACTGCAACTTTTGAATTTCTCAGACAACACTTTGATGTGTGTCGGATATGAGGTGTTTTTTCTCCCTGAAATTCCTCTGTACAGTATGTATATTTTTTTGGTTATGTTTTTAAAATAAATTTAGAAAAGAAAAAAAATTGGAAAGACAAAAAAAAAGGAAGAGGGGATCAAAGAAGTTGGAAGCTATGTTGGAATTTCAAGAAATGACATGATTTGACAAGTGAAGAAAGGTAATGATGGTCTTGGAAAGGGAAAAAGACAACATAGTTAGAGAGATGAACGAAGAGAAGTTAATTTTGGTTCAAATTATTTTCATCTCTCCACATTCCCTCTTTTTTGGCTATACACCTCTTATTCTCTACCAAACTTTCAAACTTGGAAGTTATCTTGCTGAGTTAGAGTTGATGCCTAGATATTTTCCAAAATAGCTTCAATGGACGGAAACAAGACTCAAGAGCATGTGTAGCTTCCTCAACTCACCTCTAGAAAACTCAAAAGAAAAAATGATGCACCAAGAAAGAGGAAATCTCCGTATCAAAAGGTAACCAATCCTGAATATACTCACATTTTTAGGAAGGAAGAAATTTTGGCTCCATGGATGATTTTTTAAGTGGGTGCAAGCTAATAGAGTCACCATAGATTTGACGAATTTGAAAATCTGAAAGGAAAGTTTCTTGAGGTTGATATAGAAGAGATTATGACGGGTGACATAGGATATTTGGAGGACATTGAAAATTACAATCCTAGATTGCTAAATAGTGCATACGAAGAGCATAGAGGAAAAGACATGTTTCATGTATTTTCATATATTCCCAGTCCGTGTTATGTCCATATTCAAGAGATAGATGATAATAAGATGAATGTTTGGAGGTGATTAGATCCTATGATTAAATGAAGATGGTCATTTTTTATGTTGTGGCTGCTCAAAGGAATGAAAAACTTAGGGCTTTAAAGTCTGTAGTTATTGTTCTGTCCGATAGTGAAGATGAGGAGGATGTTAGGTATGTTCCAACATACCAGCAGTAAGTTGTGCATGAGCACTCGATGGAGGTTGATGAACCAGAACTGGGTTTTACTGGAAAAGTATGGGAAATCAAGATTACCAGATGGATGATGCTTATGGTGGGTCTGCTTATGATGATGTGGAGGTTTTGAGGCCGAAAAGAGAGGGGAAGATAACTCTTTAATAGAGGCAGTTGAGACAAAGGAGTTGGAGACTGCTTAGAGAGAAGACCATATTCCAACATTGGGAGTTGAAGTTTCTGATGTGTCTGGCTATATTGGAACACATGTTACTAACGAGGTTGAGCAGCAGGAGGAAGGAGTACCTGAGCCCGAGTATGTTCCAACACAGGAAAAAATCTGACCTACTCCAGTGATGAGGTCTTGGATGAGTTCATCCAGAAAAGGCTGAGGAAGGAGCCAGAAGTTGAGTCCTCTCAGTCAGCTAAGAAAAGCAAAAAGGCGGAACTGTCTCCAAAGAAGAAGAAACTCACTTTGCCTCCTCCATCGGTAAGTGATGTTGTTTCTACTATATTTTGGAATAATGATAGTGAGGATATGTGGGATATTTTCTCATAGGAAGATTATACCTGAGAGATTAGTTGATTAGGAGGCCTATAGGCCTAGTGGCTTTTATGATTTTATTGAGTTGCTTGAGATTGAGATTGTTGTTATCTTGTATGATGAGTATAACAAGCAGTTGGTCTATGAATTTTACTCTAATATGATGGCTGGAAACTTAGAGAAGGATTCTCCATGCTGTGATAGAGTGTATGTTCAGGGGAAGATTATCAATTTTTCTGCTATTAAGATTAACAAACTGTTGAGGCTGAAAACATCAGTTTGGTGGAATTTTTTTCTGAGGAGATGAAGGCGACTGATGACAGATATTGGTTGAGGTTTCCGTTTGTGTTAAGACAGAGTGGCCGGTAACTGGATACTCTCAAGTATTATGCTTATCTTCCAGGTTTTTTTGGTCTCTACCAGATTGCGGTGAACTGTTGGATGCCTTCTACCAACACTACAGCTCTAACTAGGGAAATGACTAAATTGATGTATTGTATTGGAACACAGAAGCCTGTCAATCTGGGTTTACTCATTCAGTAGAGTATTGTGAAACGGGCTATTTCTCCAAAGGAAAAGCATGCCTTAGTTTACCCTAGACTTATTACTGAACTGGCCAAGAATGCAAAGGTGAGGGGGCTTCTTGATGATGAGGTTGTGAAGATTGAGTCTCTCAATCCTAATAAGAAGACCTTCAGAATGAGACATGTTCATGATTTTCCATGGAACCCTAGAGGTGCAGCTTCTACTTCTGCCAAAGATGAGAAACAAGCCAAACTGATGACTCTGGATGCAAGGTTGGAATCTATTACCATTCATATTGCAGCTCTAGAATCCGAGAAGGCCAAAATTGAAGCAGGGAAAGTTCAGCTAGAAGCACAAGTTGTTGTACCTTATCAAAACTGATGTCTGAAAGACTATGTTCCACATAATCAATGGTTAAATTCAGGGGGGAGATGAATTTAATTGTTGGACTTTGTTCTGGTTTTTCATGTTTTTTTGGTGACTTTGGCATATTCATGGCTCTAGGGGGAGAATATTTTGGAGGATTTTTGGATATTATTTTGCTAAGATGTAATCTGAAATATTTCTAGATTTCTGGTTTTCAGTGTTCTTATAAATTCAGATTTGGTTTTTCGTATATGTTCCAACATAAATGGATTTTTGGAATTCTGATGGTTGTGAAAAATGAAAGTTTTTCTTGTGTTTCTTTATTCCAAAATATTTGGATCCACAAAATGCCAAAGGGGGAGATTGTAAAGTAACGTGGATTTAATTGATTATTAAGTTGGCATTTCTTAACTAATGTTGAAAGAGAAAACTTTCCATGTTGGAACATTTGGAAAGATTAGGGTTTGATTGATGAAAGAATATTGCGTGATATTGATTTATGCAAATATGGAATTATGCAATATTGATTCAGATGTGTTTGAATCATAATGGATTTATGAAAAATCACTACAATTTTGGAATTGGATTTATGGAATATTATGGGATATTTGAAACAAGGAAAATCCATATATTTATGCGATTTGGATATGCTTCAGAAGCAGATAAGAAATATGAATATATGGAGATAATCATGGAGAGTTCCAATATGCTTATGGGACTATTTATAGTGGACATCACGACTGCAATACTCACGAATTTCATTGAGAAAATTTGCACTCAGATTTTATATCTTTCCGAGAGTTCTTGCGAGAGCCAGTATACATATGTTTCAACATACCATGACATGTTGATTAGTTCGGAATTGTATACCTTAATTGATTGGGAGGAGGAGATCTAGTGTCGATGAGTTTCGAGGTCATAGGGAGTATGATCTAGGCGGATCGGTAGTTAGGGGTGATTGCAAAATCCACAAGCTTGTAATTAGAAATGATAAGTATAGTTGTATGGTGTACTTTGTACTGTATTTTCTAATTAGTGAATTTATTCTAAACAGGACCAGACCCCACAGATGTAGGTGAATTTCACCGAACTACGTAACCAAGTTGTGTGTGCTCGTGTGCTATTTTTCTTCACACACTTGGTTAGATAGGATATGTTTAAACACAAATCTAATAATTAAGGTAAAACGGTAAAACTAAAATTTCACTGATAAAATGTCAAAAGGAAATTTTAGTTATCTTAAACCGTTTTTCAAGAGACGGACTCAAAGATTAACGTATAAAAATTATTTATCATAATAAATTTAAAAGGTATTATTTGGCATATATGTAAAATTATATGGTCATGCAAGTTTAACTTAAAGATAATAAATGTACAATTATTGTTAAATATTTTAGTCTAGCTCTCATTGATTATTTTAATCAAACCACATTTATTTTAGCCTGACTCCATTAATTATTTTAGTCAACCCACTAAAATAATAAATATGCAAATTTAATCTGACTCTCATCAATTTAATTCTAAACTAAAATATTTAACACTCAATAATTATTTTAGTCAAACCATATTTACATTTATCTTTATCCATATCAATTATTTTAGTCAAATCACATTATTTATCTTTATCCAGAATTACTATTTTAGCCAAACTACATTTACATCTACCTCTCTGTATAATTTTGCTTTATTTGCCACACATTTTCAGATTTGAGTAATGAAAAATTCATCACGAGTTTATCTTCGTGATTGTTTTATAGTAAAATTAGGAACTAATTAGATATTATAAAACTATAACATAAGGGGTGGTCAAATTTTATAGTCAAAACACAATTATTTTTCACTTAGGGTCAAATTTAAAATGAGTGCTAAAATTTAGGGAACATTCTACAAATTAATTTAAAGAAAAAGAACCCGCTCTACCTCATTATAGCCGGCAAAATCCTAACAATATCCATCATCCTTCATCACTTATTTCTTTTGGGCTGGACGTTAAACAAGGATGCAAATTATTTTGGACTAGCAACAAATTTGACTTGGAGATCGAAATCGACTAACTGTTCGCATTGTCGGAGAATTATATACCTGGAATTAGTGACATTGCAAAATGCTTGGAGCTAAGATCGTTCGCGAAGGTGGTAGGGCTGGAGGAGGCGATAAATGGTCATAGGATTCAGGTTTAGATGTTGGGCTTAGTGAATCTTTCAGATCTGCAGTAAAAATCAGCCAAGTTTGTTCGTTTCCATTGGGTCACGGAAAAGGGTCGTCATCGACGACGGGTTTTGGGTAATTGAATGATGAGACGGGAATTTGATGTTATTTTAGCATAATTAACACCCCATTTTACCTTTTTTGTGGTTATTTGAATTATTAGGTGTTTTACATAATAGGGGTTAGAATCACCTGGTGTGGTTATTTGCTCTAATTTACCTATTTTGTGAGCATTTAGAGTCTTGCATGTTTACCTTTACGAGTTGGTCAATTTATACTTGTTTTGTGAGCCTAATTGGAGACCATCAAAGAAGGCCATTCATCAAAATGGTAGTAGGGAGAAGACCAATCAATAGGGTTGTAAAGATTGAAGGTCACTATACAACTTGCTAGAAGCATGGTTTGATAGGAAGAGAGGAAGAGGATAAAAGGACCAAGTTTTCAAGCTAAGGTTTGGAAGCTATCAGAGCACGGACCGTGCCCCTAGCACAGACCGTGCCGCTCAGAAGTTGGCATGAATATTTGGAGTCCAGTCCTAGGAAATGGACCATGTAATATGACACGGTTCGTGTACTCAGAAGCCACGAACATGACCCCAGGAAATGGATCGGGTAAAATCACATGGTATGTGCATTCAGAAGGTTCGAGACAAGGTCCCAAGAAACGGACTGTGTAAAATTACAAGGTTCGTGCACTCACAAATGTTCTTCGAAGGTTCAAGACCAAGTCCCAGAAAACATATCGCGTAAATCTACACGGTCCGTGCTGGCCAAGTTGACTAGGATTTGAGTGGCAGCCTTTTCCTTCTCTCTACTCTCACTATAAAAGCAACCCTTTGTCCTTTAGACAAAATGGCGGAGGCAAATTTTCAGATTGTCCATTGTACTTTTCTCTTCACTTTTCATTCATTTCACTTCATTTATGTCTTTCAAACCCAAATTTTTCATGGGCTTTATTAGATAAGAGTATATTAATACTTGTGAGCATTTTCTAAGAACATCTCCAATGCAAGCCTATCATTGGAAAACATCAATAGACACGTAGGATTGATGGTATAAATTTTTCAAATTTATCTCCAATGCAAGAGTCAATTTAGAGGGATCAATCTAACGTGGATTACACGGGGAGTGAGAGCCTCAACTAGACATTTTGTATTCAGGCGCTCAAATTGAAACTGCCAGTTTCTCAAATTACCAAATTTAAGATTTTAAGTTTTCATTATTTTACGTTTCCAAATTTAAATGTAATATTTGGATCCCAATTTGAATGTATTATTTAGATTCATAATATAAACAAATTTATCCATTTAGTTATATTATATTGATTTAAAATATTAAAATATACTGTATATTTTAAAATTGTAATCTAAAAATAAATAATATTATAAAAATATAAAAGTAAAATTTAATTTACATTAAATTTAATTAGTGTGAATTATTATTGCTTAATTTTATTTATCATATATTTAATATTTTTATTATAATAGATGATATTTAAATTGTAAGTGAAATTAGAGTTTTAATTATTAAATTTGAATTTTATTTAAAATGAATGAAATCAATTATATCATATATAAAATTATTATTGAATAATCTTGATAAAAAATAATTTCTTTCATACTAAAGTGGTGTTAACTGATGCTCTTGCATTGGATTGCGAAATTTCAGATATATTCTCAATCAAGCCTCTCATATTCACGTCATATTAACGCCAAATAAAATATTGACAAATTTCTCCTATTTTTACTCACAACTCCCCTTGGAATTGGAGATGTTTTAAACATGTTTAAAAGTAATTTGTGAGATTCTAGATTTATCATATCTCTGCCTTTATTATCATTAATACTTGTGAATATGCTTATGATTATGCATGAATAAGATTAGGATGTACAACTAATTAATATTATTGCATGATTGAATGTTAGGCTCGAGAATGAAGCTAAGATGATTATATCTTTTTGTCGGGTTTGCCCAAAGTCCAATGTGAAGGTCGTGTTTAGGAGTGACAATTGTGAATGATTGTTGGTTCTTTGATTAGATTAGGCTTGAATACATAGTTGAGTTAGTCTACGGATGATATGTGAGTTACGAGCGATTGGGTTGGTAATTTAAATCATGTTGGGTTAGACGTTATTTAATCACAAATGTCATATTACAATGTTTGTGGAAAACTAGGTCGGATAAACTCTCAGGGGGTAATTAATGAGATACTAATGTCTAAAGTTACAAAAGATGGGTTAGAGAGGTGTTTACGGTGGAGGTCCCGGAGAGTCATTCTACTCCCGTGTTTAATTCACTTTGCATTGAGAGTGGGTTTATTAACCTCGGGAGTGAGGACTATGAGATGGATCACGTGTGCGCACCCCATAGCTATATTCGAAGGAGGTGAGAGTTTAATGAGGGAGCAGAACCTAGATATTAGTCATAGTGGGAGTTCCCGGTGAATCAACTCTCCACATCGTGTGGTAAAGCATAGGATAAGGATTATGTGACTATGTGAATAGGAATCTAGGATCAAATTCTCATATTAAACATGTTATGCAAATTCCCTCAAGGATTTTTACTATCGTATTTACATCTTTATTTATATTTGCATGCTAGTAGTTGTTAGATCATTGATCATACAACCCCCCCCTCTTCCGCGTTTGTGTAGAACACGAACATTTTATGACACTTGTGTGTGTGACTATGTAATAGTATCATTTAAACCCATTTGTCCCTGAGGATGACACCCAAATTACCACTATATACTATTTTGGGGATCAAAAACACAAATCTTATCTTTGATAGCTTGCGCCTCAGTTTTCAGCGACGATGAGGTGCACATCAAATTTTTATCTTTGATAGCTTGGTACCATTGGATTCGTATTCTCGAGCACTATGAAATCGACTACAAGAACTTCCGAATCGGATCAACGGTTCAACCGTGGCGACCAACCGAAGATCGGCCGACCAAGCACTCTGTTTGTCACGGACCGTGCAAAACCTACACGGACCGTGCAGAGGGTTCTGCCCAGATTTCATCCACTTGACAATTCTTCTCACCACTTGTACTATAAATATCTCCTTCCATCTTATCTTC
>JAULKM010100963.1:0-10329 GCA_032355605.1 Rubia tinctorum | reverse complement strand
AGCAATCTTCCAACAAAAAGATAACAAAAGAGATGTTAAATGCTTCAGAAAACACATGCATTTGACGTCTCATCACAAATTCTTCCAAAATTTGATCATTTGTGTAAACTAGATTCTGCACATTCTCCTATGATGTTGGAACTGCCTCAATTTCCTCCTTATATTCCTATGTTGGAACATCATCAATCTCAATCACTTTATTAGCTTCTTCATCTTGTGGGCCTGATGCTTGAATATCGCCAAGGATTGATTCTTCAACTTCAACTTCATCTCCACCTGTCTCCATCTCAGAGGTCAGATAATGAACTTTCTCAGATTCATGAACCCTCTCATTCTGCTAATCCTTTTCTAGTTTTGGAACATGATCAATCCCCCCAATCATAGTTAACATCAATCTCCATCTCTACAGAGTCTTCTCCTACATCCTTAGCATATTTTGGAACCTTACCAGCATCCCTGGCTTCCAAATCTTCATCATCTGAAACAATCTCAATAACATGTGGGAGACATTTTTCATTTTCTCTAGCCTCTTTGGAGCTTTTGGATTATATATCTTTATGGCCTTGAAATCGGATGACCTTACAGTGCTAAACCTGGTAGACCATTCTTCCATCCTTCTTAGTCTAAGCTTCCTTCAGCCATAAGCTCTTGTATAGACACACATGCCCTGAAACACAATGCTAGCCAATTCTGTCAATCTGGGATTAAATCCTCCATGTAGTGAATATCCACTATAATACCATTTAAAAGATGACTTAGATCATAACTATTAATCTTCCCATACAAAGACTCATAACCCCTTAAATATACAACCTTATTGTGCTTCAAATACCATTCTACACAGTCATCGAATGCTTTAAACCATTGGCCATTGAAAGTGAAAGATTTTTCTTTGAAAAACTTAACTGGAGGTGGTGAGGAAAGAGTCACCCCTGGCTGAACTGAAGATGCCATTTCTACTCTTGGTTCTGGAAAGCCGTTCAAGGATTCCAACATTGAACTTTCTATGAGATTAGTTCCTTATCAGCCTCTCTGAACAATTTCTTGAAGTTCTTGCTCTTCTCAATGTCTAATTCATATAGACGGCTTTGTCAACAAAAACATCTTGAAGTTTTGAGAATGCTAACTCGTTATAGACTCCTCTAGGTAGGGTTGTCATGAAGAACCCAAGCACAATCTCAAGAATATGTAAAACATAGGGAAAGACGTTGCGGGAATAAGGAATAGAGAAACAAGATGAAAGAGTAAATATTTGAAAAAAATATATTTATTTTCCTTTCTCAATAACCGCACCCCACCTTTTCTCATTCCAAGGTCATAATTACCTTTTTTCATCATCCAGCCGTCAAATCACATCTTGTCTCCAATGCTCATTTTTAGTTCTGAAATTCCAACATGCAAACACACCTTCCATTTTTTGTTCTTTTTATGCTTTCTATTATCAAATTTCTTCATTCCAAAACAAAAGGATATAATGTGATTCTAAAATTGGATATGATGAAAGCATTTGACAAAGTTTCATGGCCTTTCATTGCTAGAACACTAAATCAAATCGGATTTGAGGAAAACTTCATTATATGTTATTACTTTATCTATAATCAGATCACTTTTCAATCTTAATCAATGGAAAGTCAGTAGGTTTTCCCCCAAACACCAGAGGCCTTAAACAAGGAGACCCCCTTCTCCTCGGTTGTTTATCATAATGGCTGAATCCTTATCTAGGAACCTTAATTTTCTATTCATATATTCAGATCTGGAATACTATAAACTTGTAACTCAGATGAACAAAATAAATCATCTCTCCTATGTCGATGACACTGTTATACTGATTAAATATTCAAAGGCTGGTATTAAAATATAGTAAGTTTTATAAAATCCTATGAATCAGCATCAGGTCAAAAAGTCAATTTTAAAAAATCATCTTTTTTCATATCTAAAAAACCCCCTCCAAGGATAATCTCAATCATCAAAGCTGAAACAAGAATGATTGATGGTTTATTACCTTTTAAATATTTAGGCAGTCCTATTTATGCTGGAAGGCTAAAAACTATTTATTTTCAAGGAATGATCACCTTAGTTAAAACAAGAATAGAGAAGTGGCAAAATAATCTACTTACACCTGCAGGTAAATCTATTTTAATAAAACATGTCCTCTCTTAAATCCCTATACACCTAATTACTGTATTAAAACAACCAAATTTTATAATTAATCATATACATAAGCTTTTGGTCAAGTTCTTTTGATCTCCTAACTCTGATCAGAACCAAAGAAAAATAACTTTGATGTCATACTCTAAAATGTGCTATCCTAATAATGAAAATGGATTGGCTTTTAGAACATACACATTCAGGTTATAAGCTTTGTATTAAAACTCTAGTGGAAACTGCAAGTTGGAAGATTTTTATGGGCTATAACTATGTGGTCTGTCCTAGATAACCAAAATAATTCTAAAACCTGGCTAAGAATTAAGGATATTTATAATCTTGGAATGGAAAACATCAAGGTTAAACTGGGCAGAGGAGAAGTTTCATTCTGGACTTCAAGTTGGGTTGAAACAGTTCATATTTTTAAATGGGATAACAATGTGAATCTACCCTTTCCTGAAATGTCAGTAGTTGAGTTTGTTAAAAACAAACCATTCTTAGCTCAACAACTCAAACCTCATTTTCCAAATCATATCATTTCTATGCTGGAAAAGGACATAAAACTTTTCCCTGATTATGATGATTCTCTGATTTGGAAGTTAACTCAAAATGGGGATTTTAGTTTTAAATCTGCATATAAACTAGTCAAAAAGAAGAAAATGGTAGTTCCTTCCTTTAACCATCTCTGGTTTTCAATCTTGCCCAACCAAATGAAATTTATAAACTGGAAACTTCTTAATAGATTGTTTCCATTTCCAGATGTGTTAAGAGGGCTTTGGTTTTAATATTCCTTCAAGATGTTGCTCTTGTTTCTAAGTTGAAGAAACTATCCATCACAGATTTAATAGCTGCATTGTGATTAAAAATATTTGGGATATGATTCACTTTCTGTTCAGCATGAGCACTCTTAACTTTGAATTTCTTTGGGATATATACTTCTTCTTTTAGATTTTTTTTCTGAAAGTCATGCATCACTGATGGAACTTATTAGAATCATTCCATGTTTTGTCATCTGGTTTATATGGTGTGCTAGAAGCAAATATTACTTTTAAGGAATAAAACTAAACCAAAATTTCATGTTTAAACAGATTCTGATGCACATCAATGACATAATTGTAGCATTTAAACTGAATCTGAATTGAGACTTGGCAGGAACAACCCCTAAATTACTGGTTGGTTCTGCAATCAAAACCAAGAAATCTATTATGATTGTTAGATGGACTTTTCCTGATCTTTTTAAACTGAACATTGATGGATCTTTTGTAAGTGAGGGAATTGCAGGAGCTGGCTGTATTATTAGAAACCAAAATGGCTGTACTATCGCAGCATCTGCTAAACAAATTAAAGCTGACTTCCCCATCCAAGCAGAGGCAATACTCTCATTCAAGGTCTACATTTAGCCAGGAATTTTGGCATCTAGAAGATCGAAATTGAATCGGACTCCCAAGTACCGGTGAAGTTAATCTCAAGACAATTTTCCATGGATAAAGCTCAGATGAAATTAGAGATATTTGGGGGCTACTTAAATAATTTGAATTCACAATCTCCCACATTTACAAGGAAGCCTACTCGGTAGCACATTCACTGGCTAAACAAGCTACAATTCAAAAGGTAAACAAAATTTCTTTCTCTGTAGGTCTGCCTCCTAAAATTGAAGGCCGAGTGAAGTCGTAGCAAGCTCACTTCCTTATCTTAGGACATGATAGAATAATATATCTTTTGTATTCCACGTTTTTATTTCAGAATTTAGAAACTCTTAGGCCGAGAACTAAGTTGATGTATAGTTGCTGGAGTTTCTGAATCCTTTCTCTGAGGTAAGGCTATTATGTCCCCCTCTTTTTTGTATTTTTCTTTTATTTTAATAAACAGGTAGGGGTCTTCCAAACCCCCAACCATAACAGGTGGTGTTTGTTAAAAACAAAAAAAGACCATTTCTGCCTCAAAGTTTGAGATATTCTGCCATCAAAATTCAATTCCAAGAGGCAAGAAGACTGAGAATGTAACAAAGTTACAAAGAGAAAATGTCCAAAATAGTACTCATTTTAAAGTGAAATTCACACCTCAATTTTCCCCTAATAACCCCTATGAGGACCATCAAAACACCTATCAAGGCTTTAAATGGCAGAGATGGCAATCACCGCCGTTAAAATCGCTGGGAAAGCCGCGGACCTCCATTGTATTTGTAAATGAAAGAGTAAAAAAATGGTTCTTCAAATGGTGAGAAGGATTGTTGAAGAAGATTTGCCAGAGTGAAGTGTGACCAGGAGGACAGAGAAACTTTCACCGGGAGCCTCCCAGGTTGCCATCGCCGCCATTTGAAACATTGATAAAGCCATGAATTTCTATATTTTTTGTTTATAATGAAGAAGAGAAAAAAAGGGTTTTTGATGAGTCCTAAAGGGGATGATTTAGGGAAAATTGAGGCAGGCGATGAAATGGTACAACTTTCCAGCGGCAGAGTAATAAGGTAGCTCAGCATAAAAGAAAATAAAAGTGCCTATCACCAATTATTAAATTGCACGTGGACACACGCGCTTTAAAAAATTTATCTTCTTTTGCGTTAAAATACATAATTATCCTCTTTTCTCTCGTCCAAATTGCACAACATATAAAAATACATAAAATCTAGTAATAAAATTGGAGGATTTGTTTAACATGTTCACTCGTGCAATATAAGTGCCATTTTGAATGAAGTGTGTCTAAATACATGCATACTCTCACTGAACAATAACTACACATAAATAATTATAACGATATTTCACTCAATCCACATTTATTTCTTTCTATCTCGATTGCACAATAGAGGAAAATCCTGTACAGGAAGAAGAGGAAAAAGTTGTCCAGTAAACTGATAATTATGGACACCTAATTTTTTCTCCGATTAATGCACAAAAAAAATATAATTTAAAAAGATAATAAGTGGATTAAATTAAGTGAATGGTATAAAAACAATAAAAGTACCCACATTAAATATTTAAAGGAGAATCCTAAAACTAACAAAAAGAAGACACATATATGCATATTATTTATTTTATATATGTTATCAAATTTAATTTACGTGCATAAATAGATTTGCATCGGTCTGACGCATTAAATTTAGGTTGAACAGAGTCTTGGCAAATTTCTCCAACCCACTTTCCCCACACTTGCTGCTGGACGCCTTTGTACGGGCAGCTGGAGTTTTCCTGCCCACCTTTACCCCTCATTGTGCCTTTTTGGGATAAAGAAGAGGCTTTCGCGGGATTTTTCTTCAGTTGGAAGTTGGGTTTTCAGCCATTGCCTCCGTTAGAACCGCTGATGAAGCCGCTGATCACCATTATGTTTGAAAATAAAAGAGTAAGAAAAATGGGTTTTAAATGGTGAGAAGAATTGTCGAAAAAGATTATAGGGAATGATTGTGAGAATGAATGTGAGTTGGGAGTGAATTTATAGGGAGAGTTTATGGAGAAACAACTTTTGAGTGACACGTTGCTTCATTTACGAAGCCCAAATATTGTCGAATGGATTTGTTAAAAATTTCTCCCATTTTATTACTAGATTTCATGTGTTTTTATATGTTGTGAGATTTGGATGAGGCAAAAAAGATAATTGTGTATTTTAACTAAAAATAAAATGATTGGGTTAAAGTGTGTGTGTGCTCGTACAGTTTAAGAGTTTTGTAATGGGTACTTTTATATTTTGAGCAATTTGGACGAGGAAAAAGGATAATTATGTATTTTAACTCAAAAGAATATGTATTGGTGGAAGTGTGTGGGATCGAGTTCAATTAAAGAGCCGGGTAATGGGCATTTTATTATCCATTATGTTGCACTAGATTATAGCTCTGCCACTGGAAAGTTGTATCATTCCACTGCCCACCTCGATTTGCTTTCGATTATCCCACGGAGGACCATCGAAACCCCTATTTTATTTTTTCTTCTTCATTTTGGACATAAATATTCGTGGCTTTATTAGTGCTTCAAATGGCGGAGATGACCATTGCAGCAGTTAGAACCGCTAGTGAAACTATGGACCTCCGTTGTGTTTGTAAATAAAAGAGTAAGAAAATAAGGGGTTTGAATGATGAGAAGGATCGTTGAAGAAGATTAGTTAGAGTGAAGTGTGTCCGGGAGGACGAAGAGACTTTCACCGGGAGCCTCCAAGGTTGCAAACTGGGTCTTTGGCCATCGCCACCATTTGAAGCACCGATAAAGCCACAAATTTCTATATTTTTTGTTTATAATGAAGAAGAGGAAAAAACCAGGGGTTTTGGTTAATCCTGAGGGGGGAGATTTGGGGAAAATTGAGGTAGATGATAAAAGGGTACAATCTTTCAGCGGTAGATTTATAATTTAGCTCAGTATAAAAGATAATAAAAGTGACCATTACCGAGCTCTTAAATTGCACGTGCACACACGCGCTTTCACAAATTCATCTTCTTTTGAGTTAAAATTCATAATTATTGTTTCTTCTCTCGTCCAAACTTCACAACATATAAAATTACATAAAATATAACAATAAAATTAAAGAAAATTATTAACATATTCCCTCGTGCAATATAAGTACCATATTGAATGAAGCGTGTCTAAATAATGTGCATATTGTCACTGAAAAATAACTACAAATAAATAATTATAATGATATTTCACTCAATTTACATTGATTTCTATCTAATTCAATTGCTTAATAGAGGAAAATCCTGCACGGGAAGAAGAGGAAAAAGTTGTCCTGTAAACTGATAATTATGAACATCTAATTTTTCTCCGTTTAATGCATATAAACAAATATAATTTAAAATATAATAAGTAGATTAAATTAAGTGAATGGTTAAAAAAATAAAACTACGCACATTTAATATTTTAAGAAGAAATCTAAAACTAAAAAACAGAAGACAAATATATGCATATTATTTATTTTATATATATAATACCAAATTTAGTTTACGTGCATTAATATATTTACGTCAGTCACGCATTTAATTTGGGTTGAATGGAGTCCTGGAAAATTCCGGCCACTCACTTCCCCACATTTATTGTCGGAAACCTTTGTACGGGCAGGTGGAGTTTTTTGGCCCACATTTTCCCCTAATTGTCCTCTTTCGAGATAAAGAAGATGCTTTCGCAGGGTTTTTCTTTGGTTGGCAGTCGGGTTTCCATTCATTGCTGTCGTTAGAACTGCTGGAGAAGCCGCTGATCTCCATTAAGTTTGAAAATGAAAGTGTAAGAAAAATGGATTTTAAATGGTGAGAAGGATTGTCGAAAAAGATTATAGGGAATAAGTGTGTGAATAAATTTGAGTTGAGAGTGAATTTATAGGGATAGATTATGGAGAAACAACTTTTGAGTAACACGTGGCTTCATTTACAAATCCCAAACATTGTAGAACAGATATGACAAAAATTCTCCCATTTTATTACTAGATTTCATGTAGTTTATTATGTTGAACGATTTGGACGAGACAAAAAGGATAATTATGTATTTAAACTCAAAAGAAGATGAATGGGTGAAAGTGTGTGTGTGTGCACGTGCAATTTAAGACCTTTGTAATGGGTACTTTTATATTTTTAGCAATTTGGAGGGGAAAAGGATAGTTATGTATTTTAACTTAAAAGAAGATGATTTGGTGAAAGCGTGTACGAGCAAGTGCGATTAAATAGCTGTGTAATAGGTGTTTTTATTATCTTTTATGTTGTGCCTTTGGAAATTTTAACTTTTCCACCACCCAACTCAATTTTTCCCTGCTCACCCTTTTGAGGACCACCAAAACCCCTATTTTATTTTTTTATTTTTCGTTTCAGACACAAAAATATAGAAATTCGTAGCTTTATCAATGCTTCAAATGTCGGAGATGGCCATTGCCGCTGCTAGAACCGCTTGTGAAGCAGCGGACCTCCATTATGTTTGTAAATTAAAGAGTAAGAAAATAGGGGTTTTAAATGGCGAGAAGGATTGTTGAAGAAGATTATCTAGAGTAAAGTGTAACCGTATGGACGAAGAGACTTTCAACGGGGGCCTCCCAAGTTTTCATCGCCGCCATTTGAAGCACTAATAAAGCCATGAATTTCTATATTTTTTGTTTATAATGAAGAAGAGGAAAAAAAGGATTTTGATTACTCCTAAATGGGAGGATTTAGGGAAAATTGAGGCAGGCGATAAAATGGTACAACATTCCAGCGACAAAATTATAAGTTAGCTCAACATAAAAGAAATAAAAGTGCCCACTACACAGCTCTTAAATTGCACGTGCACACACGTGCTTTCAAAAATTTATCTTGTTTTGAGTTAAAATACATAATTATCATTTTTCTCTTGTCCAAATTGCACAACACATAAAACTACATAAAATCTAGTAATAAAATTGGAGGTATTTTTTAACCTATTCGCTCGTGCAATATATGTGCCATATTGAATGAAGCATGTCTAAACAACGTGCATATTTTCACTGACCTATAACTACACATATTTAATTTTAATGATATTTCACTCAATCCACATTGATTTCATCTAACTCGATTGCTCAATAGAGGAAAATCTTGTACGGGAAGAAGAGAAAAAAGTTGTACAGTAAACTGATAATTATGGACACCTAATTTTTTCTCTGTTTAATGCACATAAACAAATATAATTTTTAAAAAGATAATAAGTAGATTAAATTAAGTGAATGGTACAAAAAACTAAAAGTACCCACATTAGATATTTTAAGGAGAATCCTTAAACTAATAAACAGAAAACACATATATGCATATTATTTATTATTTATATATTATCAAATTTATTTTACGTGCATAAATAGATTTGCGTCAGTCTGGCGCATTAAATTTGGGTTGAACGGAGTCTTGGAAAATTTCCGCCACCCACATCCCCCACACTCGCTGCCGGACGCCTTTGTATGAGCAACTGGAGTTTTTGGGCCTACCTTTGCCCCTAAATATAACCTTTTGGGGAGAAAAAAGGCTTTTAAAAGGTTTTTCTTCGGTTGGCGGTTGGGTTTTCGGCCATTGCCACCGTTAGAACCACTGGTGAAGTCGCTGATCACCATTATGTTTGAAAATGAAAGAGTAAGAACAATGGGTTTTTAATGGTGAGAAGGATTGTTGAAAAATATTACAGGGAATGAGTGAGAGAATGAATGTGAGTTGGGTGAAGTTATAGGGAGAGTTTATGGAGAAACAACTTTTAAGTGACACATGGCTTCATTTACGAAGCCCAAACATTGTCGAATGGATATGTAAAAACATTTCTTCCATTCTATTACTAGATTTAATGTATTTTCATATGTTGAGCGATTTGGGCGAGACCAAAAGAATAATTACGTATTTTAACTCAAAAGAAGATGAATGGGTAAAAGTGTGTGCACGTGCAGTTTAAGAGTTGTGTAATGGGTACTTTTATATTATGAGCAATTTGGACGGGAAAAAGGATAATTATTTTTTTAACTAAAAAGAATGTGTATTGGTGAAAGCACGTGGGAACAAATGCAATTAAAGAGTTGGGTAATGGGTATTTTTTATCCATTATGTTGCAATAGATTATAGCTCTGCCACTAGAAAGTTGTATCATTCCACTGCCCACCTCGATTTGCCTCTGATCATCCCTATGAGGACCATCAAAACCCCTATTTTCTTTTTTCTTCTTCATTTCAGACATAAAAATTTGAGGCTTTATTTGTGCTTCAAATGGCGGAGATGGCCATCACAACCGTTAGAACCACTAGTGAAGCTCTGGACCTCCATTACGTTTGTAAATAAAAGAATAAGAAAATAGGGGGTTTGAATGGTGAGAGTATTGTTGAAGAAGATTAGCTAGAGTGAAAGGTGGATGGGGGAACGGAGAGACTTTCACCGGGAGTCTCCCAGGTTGTCAAATGGGTCTTCGGCCATCTCCGTCATTTGAAGTACCGAAAAAGCAATAATTTCTATATTTTTGTTTATAATGTAGAAGTTGGAAAAAATAGGGGTTTTGGTTAATCCTGAGGGGGTGATTTGGGGCAAAGTGAGGTAGATAATAAAATGGTACAATTTTTCAGCGGCAGAGTTATAGTTTAGCTCAGCATAAAAGATAACAAAAGTGCCCATTACGCAACTCTTAAATTGCACGTGCACACATGCGCTTTCATGAATTCATCTCTTTTGAGTTAAAGTACATAATAATTCGTTTTTCTCTCGCCCAAACTACACAACATATAGAAATGCAAAAAATATAGCAA
>JAULKM010100962.1:0-10329 GCA_032355605.1 Rubia tinctorum | reverse complement strand
CGGGAGCCTGGATAGCATACCAGGCCTTTAGAGGGACGTGGAGCTCTAGACCAAGCTATAATGGAGCAGCAAACACAAACACTTGAATAGAGTGTCCGTACCATTGTACTTAAGAAGCAATACAAGTAGAAACCAACGACTTGGTGGAACGAAAGCTCAATATAGCTTATATTGCAACAGGTAACCGGGTATGAAGTTCATTGACTCCATATATATGTTGTACAGAAGTAATTGGAAGTACCAGGTACAAGAACAAAAGAGGTAAAAGCTAATAGGGTGTGCAGGCCCTATGCCTCTTAGTTGCCTAGCACTAGAACTAGAAAACGAGTAATTTACAAGTAGTTTACACTTACTGAAAGAGTACTTATTACAAGGAGCTTGGAGCAAGAGTCATCTCAGCACTACGTTGAACGGGTCAGCCCGTGATGGGGAATGACCAAGGACCAAGGAGCTTGTACCAAATTAATCTCGTAACACCGTGTGATCTAGAAATGATCTCACTGCTCTAAAACTCGAGGGGAATGGTAGGGATTGAATTGTTTCTAACTTAAATTTTTCGATCTCAGGACCTTGGGAAGAGACCACATGACCCAATACAATATCTTTTTCCACCATGAAGTGTCGTTTTTTGGAGTTTAATATGAGATTTATTTCAACGTGTCTCTTGAGCACTAACAACAGTTGGTGTAAACAACTATCAAAATAATCTCTATGAACAGTAAAATCATCCATGAAGACCTCTACGAAGTGCTCAAAAAAACTCTGAAAAGATACTTAACATGAACCTTTGAAATGTGGCGAGAGCATTGTATAGACCAAAAGGCATACGCCTATAAGCAAAAGTGTCGAACGGGCATGTGAAAGTGGTTTTTTCTTGGTCTTCCGTGGCTATAGCAGTTTAGAAATACCTAGAGTACCCATCCAAAAAACAATAAAAATCCCGCCCCAAAAGTCTCTCAAGCATTTGGTCAGTAAAGGGTGAAGGAAAATGGTCCCTTCTAGTTACCGCATTCAATCTACGGTAGTCAATACACACTCTCCACCCATTTTGTACCCAATTGGAGACCAACTCTCTCTCTTGGTTTTCTACCACGATCATGCCACTTTTCTTGGGCACGACTTGGGTGGGGCTTATCCATTTTCTATCAGAGATAGGGTAAATCACCCCAGGTTGAAGCAACTTAATAATTTCACTCTTCACTACCTCCATCATCGGTGGGTTTAGCCGACATTGGGGTTTCCTCACCGGTTTGTCCCCATTATCTAACAAGATATGATGCATGCAAGTGGAGCGACTAATCCCTTTGATATTGGCAATGGTCCACCCAATTTCCTTCTTATGGCTTCTACGAACCTCCATCAACCTCCATTCTTATTCCTAGGTGATTTTACTCGACATTATCATAGGAAAAGTATCTCTTTCACCAAGGAACACATATTTCAAATTCTCGGGTAGTGGTTTCAATTCCACTACCGGTTCCTTCTTAAGAGATGTAGGGATTCCCACATCTCGAGGTGCACCAAGAACTTCATAAGGGACGTTGAGAGGTAGCTTCTCAACAAAATCAAGCTTTTCTATAGTCTCGAGTAAATTTACCCTCAAAGAATAATCATTCAATTCATTTACATCAAGACTATTTTCCAAAGTTATTTTCAAATAATCTATGCCATCAACCATAAAAACATACATCTTGCACATAATGATCAACAGTATTAACAATATCAATCCCATAGAAAGAATGACCCTCATTAGGGAATTTCATTCCATCATAAATATTAAACTTAACAATTTCCCCATTAAGTTCCATGGTCAAGCATACATTGTGCACATCAATTTTATTTTTAGATGTTTTCAAAAATAGTATCCCTAACAAAATAGGGGTGGCATGTTTTTCATTCTCTGTATCTTGAACATAGAAACAGGCCAAGAAAAATTAATTTATCAATTTTGACCAATACATCTTCCACAATTCCCCTAGGGTGGGTATCAGAACAGTTGGCCAATTGTATCACTACCCCAGTTTCATGAAATTTCCTAAGATCTAAGGATTCATATAAGGAATATGGAATCACGTTTATTGATTCTCCTACATCTAGCATGATATTTTGAAAAGTTTTACCGCATATGACACAAGGATGGTAAACATGCCGGTATTATCACATTTAGGGGGAAGCTTGTTTTGGAGAAAAAAAAGCCGAAAATTAGCCACCAATTTTTATCTTCTCACCATTTTTCAATGTTTTATTTCTCCTAGGGGTACATAATTCTTTGAGGAATTTAGAAAACCTAGGCACTTGATAAATGAAATAAAAAGGGGAATGCTTACCTCACACTTGTAGAAGACTTCAAAAAGAACTTTGTTTTCATCCTTGAAATTTTTGTCCCGCAAAGCTGCCGGAAAAGGTGGTGGTGGAAGGAATTTTTTTGATTTCTCACTTCTCCAGTGATTGAGTGACCACTTCCTTGACCTCTTGGTCCTTCACCACAAAGTCTTCTTCGACTTCCTTCCCGATCATAACAATATTATAAGGGCTACTTGGTCTCTTTCTCCATTGTTAAGGTTATGGCACTAGCATTAGGAGGTTGGGATTTAACTCTGGTTGTGATGGGAGTTCCCCGGAATCTCTAGCCTCCAACCGAGCCATGGAGGATGCGACTTGACTAACTTGGGTTTCCAAAATCTTGAATCTCACAGAAGTGTGATCTTCTAAGTTTTTGATCTCAGAGGTAGTTTGGTCGTCCAAGTTTGTGACCAAGGTTGTTATAGCACGCATAAGCTCCTCATGCTCTGGTCTTTGTTTCCCATCTGGGGGTTAGATGAGCTCTCATCCTTCGGATAGCCTTGTTGTGGAGTTCAATTTTACCCTCGGTAATGGGCTTGCAAACCTTGATGATTTGGTTGATACCTGCCTTGGCTACCTTAAGGATTCAATTGTCCGACTTGATCATCCCTCCACCAATATTTTGGGTGATCTCTCCACCCGGGGTTGTAGGTTTTGGAGTATGGGTTATACTTCTTCTCATTAGGTTGATCCTTTTGAAAACCCTGCCCACATTGGTATCCCTTATTTCTTGGAAACCTTGGCCTTAACCACCTTGGTAACCCATTGCCTTAACTTCCTCAGGCCCCTCATCTTGAAGTTGAAAACATGCATTGGTAGGGTAATCCGATGAACAAATCCCACAAGCCTTGACTTAATGCATTCTTTTCCCTTTATTAGCTCCTTCATCATAGAAGCTAAAGCTTTGACTTGTTCCTTTAGCTTGGGAGTTTCCGAGTTTGAAGTTTCTTGTACCCTTGCCCTTTCTCTTGCACTAAAGTGTTTATTTTCATTCTCCATGTCTTCAAACAACGCCATGGCATCTTTAGGGATCTTGTTGGAAAT
This sequence comes from Rubia tinctorum, assembly GCA_032355605.1. NCBI lineage: Eukaryota > Viridiplantae > Streptophyta > Magnoliopsida > Gentianales > Rubiaceae > Rubia > Rubia tinctorum. The sequence continues at coordinate 6,942 of JAULKM010100962.1, read as the reverse complement.
TGATCCATTACAAGTGGCATTTACCATTCTCATGTCTTCAATGGATAATCAATCAAAGAAATAGTATACAAGGTCTCCTTCCTTGTACGGGTAGTAGGGGAACTTTCAAGTAACCTCTTAAACCTCTCCCAACATTCATACAAAGATTCGGTAGACCATTGGGAGATGCTGCTTAGTCTTTCTTCAAACTTATCGATTCGGATGCCAGAAAGAATTTCTCTAATAACTTCCGCTCCATGTCCATCCACGATGTTATACTTCCCAGAAGCCATGAGTTCCCTTAAGATTCTAGTATCATACACCATAGTCAGTGTAACTATTTCGGCGGTGGTTGAGTACCTTAGTTAGCAAAATGTGCAAGTCTCCTTGCTCTTCGAAGTGTACCTAAAAGACCGGGATCGTAGTGCAAGGGTTCTTGTCTATTTGTATGAGTATCGATCATTAACCAAGAAACAAAACAATACAACCTTATCCAAAGTAACAATCACAAAAGCAAGCAAACGTCAACAACACACAAGTAAAAAGACAAAACACACAAAGAACTACACTACCACTTTAATAAAATACACCTCTTCCCCGGCAGTGGCTCCAAAATTTGGGAGAACGTTGTTGTACCTCTACAAGATTGTATTTATAGGCCAAATTATTCCTAACTACTAGATAGTAACTATCGGTAAATCAGGATCCTCCACGAGGAAAAGAGGGTTTTATCAAATTTTAAACGTAGTCAAAAACTCAAGAAGAAGTTCACTCTAAGTGTGTGGTAACAAAGTTGGAGGGTTTTGTGTTTAGAAAACACTATGACTAATTTAAACAACTAAAATAACAAACAATCAGAACGAACAATGTAAATTTGATCACACTAGCACGAAAGATGTAACTAAGATTATAAAGTGTCATGGGCGCAATTGGTTTACATTTATGGCTATTTTTTAATCATTGACTGATTATCTTTATTTTATATTAATCAAAATTTTTGAGTGAAGACATTTCTCACCTCTCCTCAGTTATAGTTAGAGTGGGCGATCGGCATCATACAATAACCCTTACCCTCGGGTCACTCTAGATGATCGGTGTCATTGAATTCCCCAAGAATAGCAATAAACATGGAGACTCAATACAACTAACATAATGTCCTAAAAGCGAGAAACATCGTGATAGCACAATGTGTTTCCTAATTACGACTATGAGAATTGGCCTTCCTGCTAAGCATTATTAGTATGCTACTTCGATAATTAGACAAAATCCATTCAAATTCATCTCAAACCTAAGCAACTTCATCAATCAATAATCATAGTTATCTATCACACTCAATTAGAACCTAGCATTAACAACCGATAATCACATCGACAAAGAGATTAATTGTGCCGGGTTTGACCAAAAACCTAGCAAATATTCAACTCACAATCATTAAATAGTTGTATATCCTAGTCTAAATCATGCATTAATCACAAACAAAACATAAAACATTATTGATAACCATAGCACAAAACAGGATAAATCAAACCTCACAAATTCATACTAGAAATGCTTACCAATTGCTCCCAAGAGTATATTTACCCTAGATTTACAAAACCCATGATAAATGAGAAAAAAATCCATGGTATTAATGACAAGGAATAAATGAAAACTATGGTTTTCATAGAGAACAGTTTGTGGGTGAGTAATGAGAGAGGGAGAGAGAGAAATTATGCCAAAATGAATAAGGAAAGAAAAAACAAATGGACTGGTGGCCCATCTTCATTGACCGAAATATATGTCGCAGTCGACGAAGCTGTCTCAGGTCAACTTCTACTAATTTTCAGAAAAATTGGTCTTCTCTTTGAATCTCGTCGCCTCTTCAATTCCAAAATCTTCAAACCTAACTCTTCAATGGAAGTCTTCAAAATGATCTTCAAAACACTTCATAAATTAAGAATTAATACATTAAACATGTGATCTAATCCTAACCCTCTAATTGATAAAATGTCAATTTCCTTCCAATTAAGTCCCTAATCTATTACAAAATTAGACTTTGAATGTGTTAAAAATAGGATATGAATTGAGCACATCACAAAGTAGGTATCTTAATAGATGAACATTTCTATCAGATAAAAAGGCTTCAGGTCAAGTGCCACCACTTGGTGGTGATGTCCAGCGAGTGGCAAACCCAATATGCGGAGGAGTGTGAGTATAGTGTGAAATTATTGAATACATATGAAGATATGGAGAGGAGAGTTGAACATTGGGATATCCGATGTGGTAGCCTAAAAAGAACAATGTTGTACACTTGAGGCAACACTTGAGGCATCAATGAGCTATATATACACATGCATTGGAGGTCGGAAGCGATCTTACAAGATGAAGAGAAAGTTGGTGTGGCTTCGTGATTGGAGCTTTCCCATAGGTGGGGTCTTGAAGGGCTAGCGCGCTAATCGATCATCTTGGTTGATGGGCTAGCATAGTATTGTAATAAGTTTGCTTTGTCAAGATGTTAATTTGCTCTTTCCTTAATAAGGGTATCTTATTTCTCAATGGATGGTTAGAGTTTTGGTAGGAAAACAGTGGATTTATCTTCGCTAATTTTTTAAGTGCTGGGAATGTTTTTATATTTTTTGACTAATTATAATTTTGTATGGTGCTAAAATGTTGTTTTTACAACTAAACCAATAAGATGCATAATTATTTAATGTTTGAGGTGGTATGGGTGGTGGATTAGGAACATTGGGCCGGTGGGCATGGATGAGGTTATGGTAGGGCGGTAGGGGCCTAGGATATTTATTAACCTTTAACATTAGCTACTGTTCTAAAAGGAAATGGTTTGGTGTGTAAATTGTCTAACTTTGTAGGAGGGTAGGTATGTAAAATGGGGTTGTAATATGATAATTAATAGGTGCTTTGCATGTTTTTGGTGTTGGACTAAGGTGTTGCATCGAAACTGCAAGATTATCTTTCACTATTGTCACTGGATAGGTGGTTTTCCGGTCATGTTCGAAGCCGTGTATGATTTTCCATCATTTTCCATTAGGTGGGTTTGTCTTCTATACTATGTGAAGCCGTAGGTGATTTTTCGATTTGTGTCACATGAGTGAGGTGATTTTAGTGAAGCTAAGCTGTGAGTGGTTTTAATGCTAGTTAAGAGGGTGGTCAATGGTAGGAGGGATTGTAAAGGAAGATATTGTTAGAAAATGCAAAGCTAAGATTGGATGTGAGTTATTCTTTTGGTTTTGTAGGTTTTGGTTGTATGGAAAAATTTTGGAAGATCATTGGTAGCATAAGTACTTGTAATAGGTTTGTATTTTTAGGGTAAATGTTTGTGAGTTGGTGGGTGGGCCTAGAGATAAACTAATTTTCAAATATCCTGGGCAGTTAAGTATTCCACGTAGGCATAGGCTTTTTGGTTTCTTTGTGTTGGAATGTGCAAAATATTTTGCCCTTCCATTTTATAAGGTTTTAATAAGTATTTAGTCAGTTTTCTAAAAAAATTGAAAGGATGCGTCCTTTCCGAGGGAACTATTTATGGTGGTTTATTTTACCGAGACTCTTTGGACGCCTATAAAAATCACTGCTATCCTACTATTTTTCACAGTTTACATCTTTATGTGTTTCTATGTATTAAGTAGGAAGAGAAGGAACTCTGAGTGTGTGTGTAAGGTAAGTAACCGTTCATTAGAAATAGTTCCTATGGTAGCGGTGGTTTGTGATGTTTTAGGGATATATGGGTTTACTGGGTATGGTGGTAGGCATGCAGAATTATCCCAATATGGGTTGGGGCTATCACTGGTTGGTAGCGGTGCAAGTTTGGGCTATATCTTTTAAAGGATGTCCCAAAACTCTCCTAGCTTACTGTATGTATTTTAATTTTTTGAGTATTATTTTGATTTTAACATTATCTAATGTTTAAATTATTTTATGATTTTTTGCAGTATTTTTGGTCGAGATTGTCAAATTAGGGGATGTGGTGAAGGATGACACTAATCCTTCTCCTATGGTGGCAAGGCCCGTGGGCACTGAAGAAAACCAATATGAGGGGAGCATTCTCAATTGCAAAGGTTAAAGATAGAGAAGAATATTGGCTACTCAGTTGATGGACTCGTGAAGGATGAGTTTCCTCATGAGTTTGTTTGACTAGTTCTTGGGGTGGAACAGATGCCCCTGCAGAATGAGCAATCATTGCTTGCTAGTGTGTCTGCTCTACTTGATGACAATGATGGTACCCCTTCACGTGGGTTTCTTGGGTGAGGAATTGAGGTGGTGCAATGGGAGAACGGGCAACCATTCTTCTTTTGCTCCTACCTCGCTTAAAAAGCATAGTGGTCTTAGAGGGTTTGTTCGTCCCTTCGGAGTTCGCGATCCTTGTCAAGAAATCTCGACAGAAGGATTCATCCTAACTAGGTTTCTTAGGCAAATACTGCTAGGGGCTTAAGTAGCCATCTATGCGCGTAATAGATTTGTAATAATTTCCTAGGGGAAGTTTCTTGCATTTAAGAAAGGAATTTGTTGTAATCGTTATTTAATAAAGTATTTATTGATTATGTTATAATTTTTCTTATTTTCTTTTTGGGTATTGTGTTTCGATGATGCTATGATCACTTCACTTTCAATATATTTGCTTGTGTTGTCTTCCTTAGAGGTGAGCTGTGGCTAATTTTTTACTGTCAAAATGTTCCTTAATTAACACAATATTCTAAGGCTACAATATAGACTAGACTTGTTCGTTGAGTAATCTTAATTGGGGTTCGGAACAAGTCATACGAATTGCTGCCCTCTAACTGATAACACATCATTGCATTCTTCCAAGGGACGTGTTCAATTATCCATGTGTGTTTTTATAAGGACATCGTGTAACTCAAGTTTCTAGCTATTATCGCATAAGGACATCATGTAGTTCGTTTGGCTGGAGGGAAATTGCTCTTATGCTTAATAATTTATTCTTTACTAATTCAATCTTAATTTAGTTCATTTATTTTGGTAGCTAAGTGACCTATATAGTACTGATCTAAGCATGCATTTCTTTTTTCTGTTGTCTAGCATTGGGTGCCTACTTTTATAAGGAATAAACTGTAGCAAGGAGCGTACCTTTGTTGCGGGTCGTCTTTACTACGGATAAAATATAATAATGTGAACGTGCCATTGTCGAAGGTCCTTCCCGACGGGGTTATGTTGGTCCTCCATTTACCCATTCATATGAGTGAGGGAATTTTATGTTTTCTCTATATATCTGCTATGTTGGTGGTAACTTTGGCATAAGCTCCGCCTTTCCTAGAAAGTATTAATAGTCAAACAGAAAAATAGTCCCCACAAACAGTGCCACTGATAAGGGAATTCATTCTAAGTAATGATAGGGCTCATAATCAGCTCACAATGAGTCCTTGCCTCTTCGAATACTTGCAAATGTCCCCAGGTTGGTCCTGAGGAGGAAGGTCTGACGCTCAAGACAGTATGGCTTTATTATGTACATTTTTTTGGAGTACCTTTTCCGGTGTTTCCTATCTTTATTTATAAGCCTTTAATCATGTGATCATGGTCCGATTATCACCCTCACTTCTTTGGATGATGGTCTAATAATGAGGTGTCGTGGAGAGTGTTATCTTCCCCTATTTTCGTGGTTTTCCAGTCAAGGGAATCTCAAGCCCAATGTAGGCTAAGCTCCCGCACTGGGCCCAAATATTTTGGGGGCCTGAAATAATATTTTTGTGCTATTTTAAATTTTTTTTTAATTTATTTCAATAAAATTTGGGTCACTTAATTGAAATTAGGACCATTTTAAAATATGAATCACTTTTTGGCCCACTAGACCAGTAAACTAATTTACTTTTTGGCTCATTTAGTTACTAAGCTTTATTTAAATTATTAAAATAATTTTTTTTCCTTTTCTTTTATATATTTTTAAATTTTAAGAACAATATGAGTTTATTATTATTATTATTTTGCCTTTATCTTTTAAAGGTCACCAGTTACTAATCGATCAAACAAGTATTTATTAAATTTGCATAGTTTCTACATCAATTTTGCCTGGCAATATTACCTTTAGTAAAAAAATGAAAAATGATTTTTTTCTAAAATGAATTATTAAAAATTGAATAGTAATAAAACCAAAATAAACAGCCTAAACAACAAAATTTATCAACTAGTTAAAGAAAAACTATAAATATACTTTTGTATAGGTATAAATTAATTTAAAATTTGAGTTTTTACTTCAGTGAATAAAAGATTAAAAATATTACTAAATTTGGAATATTGTATTAGATGATTCAAACAAAGTAACGTTTTTTAACTTCTTGATTTATGTCCCTCTATTTTATATTATTATTTAAATTTAATAAAAATAAAATAAGTATGAAGTGAATTCCTAGCATTGTGGTTGGTTATTTTACAATCCCCAATAAATATTCTTTATAAATTTTATATCAAAATAAAAAATAATTTTATATATAACCGAGAAAATGAAAAACATCAACATGAGAGAATAAAAAAAGCAATATGGGCGAAAAAAGGTGCGAAAGTGTGTGTACTTCCAAATCTCATCTTCGAATCTGACCGGTGAATCATCGGAGCGCTGTTATGGGCAAGTCAGGTGCTAAGAGAGGGAGGAGGAAAGTCACTACGCAGCTGGTGAGAGATGATATTGTTGAGAAAGAAAAAACAGAAAAGATGGGAAAGAAAGAGGTAGCTCAAAAAATTGAAGATCTGGCCATCATCAGTACAACAATAGAAGAATAGGAGAAGAGTGCAGGTAAAGAAGCCAAACTGACGCCAAATCTGGAGGTTAGAGATTTACCTTTAACCAGTAAAAAAATTTCGTGGAGTGATAAGGTGGAGGAAGAGGAAAAACAAAACTGGGCTTCTCTGTTCGATTCAAAGCAAGACTTGAGGAAATATGATACTGTGACAATTGATGGTATGGAATTGGGTGAAATCTCAATGGAAGATGTTGAAGAAGGAGTGAAGTAGTGGACCAAT
>JAULKM010100961.1:0-10330 GCA_032355605.1 Rubia tinctorum | reverse complement strand
TAAAACCAATTGGTACTAAGTGGAGGTAACCCAAGACCTTATATGTAAGTCATTATCTTTGTAAGAAACCGATGTGGATATATATTTCAACACTTCTAAATCTTAACAATCTTTTCAGATACATGACTATTTAGGTATGCAACTACAATTCTTCTATCTAATGTTTGGAAAGAAAAAGAACATAATAATAGCTTTACCTACAGAAATTTTACTGATTAATCACATGAATATCCTTACCAAAATGAATAACTATGGCATGATATCCTTGCAGCGATCATTGTTTTTCATAAATTCACAGAGATGATCCATCTTATAGTTTAGAATATGCCATAATTTTTGTCCAGAACATGTTGTACTTTGCTAGGAATTCCCTCCATCTGTAATGGCATCAAGCAGCGAAAATTAACATCAAAGATATTCAGTAAAAAAAGAAGGTAGTTTCTTGCATCACTACGACAAAATGCCATCTTTCTAATTTAGAGTAAACAAAAAAATCAAAATACTACAATAAAAAAACATTAAATAAAAACCTCAGTATGTTCAACTGTAAATCAAGATTAAGAATTTCTAACCTGTAGTCTGCCACCCGTAGGCTTAAAGCCATCATCAAAATCCTCACTTGTGACATGTAGAACAACACATTGACCTCTAGGATGCCTTTTTTAAAAGCCCTTCTCTGAAAAAGATCTCTACGTGATCTTTGCATTGTGATTTGCACCTGAACGCATGTGTTAACCAATGCATTTGACACACTTATTAGTATGTTTTGGTTAGTTGATTGCTAGGTTTAGTTGGATTTACACTACAAGGGGTTTACATAGCCATTGTCAGTTTTCTTGTCTAAATCCTTAGTTTTGTAAACTTATTAGACCTAATGGGTGTTATGTCCTTACGAGCGTCTAGATCCTGTTTTGTAAGCATATTTGTAGATTGCTCGTAAGCACTTCGACATAGATTGTAAAAGGCCATTCCCAAGGATGGAATTAGATAGTAGAAGGTCATTCGTAAGGATGTTAGTAGATAGAAAGCCACGAGTCAAAATATGGTAGTAGTTGGAATCGAGCCAAGAAGAGAAAGGAGTCGAAGATCGAATAAGATGAAGACTTACAAGACCATGTTGTATTGCATGAGTCGTGCCAGCCAATTGGATGGTGCCAAGGCCATGGCACGATCCGCCGTGTACCACTGCACGACTTGTCCCATTTAAAGAGCTCGTACGACTAAGTATGCACCACAGCTCGTGGCATATTGCACGACCCGTGCCCCTTGAAGTTGAAGATCCTAAGTTCAACCCACAGGACGTGAATATTTGGATGACCGCACCATCAGTTTCTAAGAAAATGACTCCCAGCCGGTGCCAAACAAGGATTCACTCGGGCCCTGCAATTCAAACGCTCAAAAGATGCTCCCAGTCGGTGGCCTGAGAAGATATGCACGACCATGCGCTCAGAAAAATGGAGGACACACGCCCAGCCGGCGGCCCGTGCCCTACTGCACGAGCCATGCCACAAGGGTTGTGTGCTTTTGCAAGGCACCTGCTGGTCGTCAGCTAGGGTTTTGGGCCTCTTTTAAGCCCAATTCCTATCTACTATATAAGGGGACCTATGTCTACTAGGGTTAAAGTTTGGATAGTTATTTTCTCATTCTCCTAGTTTTTCCTAAGAGTAGGTAGAGAGAGAAATAGGCTAACCCTTCTCTCGTAGTTTAATTCTTCTAGTTTTGCCCAAGGGAATTGAATCCAATTAATCCATTGGGTTCAATGCTTAGGGAATAGTTCATTAGCTTGGAGATTTAAATTTGTATTCATAATTTGGTAGTTATTTTGTGAGTTCTAAGATCCTCCTATCTTTTAATGCTTATGAATATTATGCATGACTTGTTCTTTACATTCTTGTTAAATGCATAACTGATATACCATGTTAGCATACACCTTAGTATATTTTTCATGTATGGAGCACTATGCTTGTTCCCTTGGGAGTATCGCTAAGGTAATAGGGAGAGTGAGAGCCCATGACTGTGTGGGTATATGTATGTAGGACGTGAGCACCTTTCCGATAATCGCACGCTAGTATAAACTGGACAATGAGACCCTGATAGGTAAGGACAGGATATTTAGTAGCAACTATGGTTGGCATAATTTGACTTTTGTCATTGCAAACCTAGAGTCATCATAAGATTCCAATTCCTTTTCCTCTGTAGGCCTAGGATAAAACATTCATAATGGAGTTAGTGGAAGGCCTCGAGATGTAATTCTTTAAGGGGGAGAGTAAAGCATAACGGCGGGGTCATTGATGCACTTCCCGAATTATGGAAGCAGTGTCGATAGAAGATGACAAGAGCACCTTTGTGTGACAGACAGGGGAAAATGCTGACTATCAACTACACTTTGTGATATAAGCATTAGGATAGGTTTATACGTCTTGTATTTGACAGAATCTAGGATCAAAGTACCTTACCACTCATGTAACGCAAATATCCCAAGTGTTGGCTTAATCTAGTTTATTGCCTTTCTCTTGCATGCTTAGTGGTTATTTGATAAACCCCCCAACCTTGTTTGCAAAATTGAATATCCTGACAGGCATCCGATTGACGACCAGATTGTGGGCTTTGCGTAGCTAACTCTTAAATTCCTAGCATCTCTGTGGACGACCCCAAACTCGCCACTATATATCCTTTGGTAGTTTAGTAGTGAGTACGGGAGCAACATATAAATTCTATCTTTGATCTCCTAGTGCTCCGCGGGTTAGTAGATCTCTCAAAAGGTTGTTTATTAATGACCCCGCAGAGTGCGGATCAAATTTTGGCACCATTGTCGGGGATGGTAGTTTAAATATTTTTTTTACTTGTATTGCTAGTTGGTAGAGTAGTTATTGTTGTTGTTTTTATTTTGTAGTTTTAGTTGGTTTTTGGTGTTGAGCTTTTTCTATAGCTATTTTGGTTACTTCTAATTTGTATTCCTAGTGTTTTTCTTTGGTTTGGTTTGGTATTGTCTAGTTTCTAGTTTATGGTACATACCCGTACCACGAACTTAGAAACTTTACACTACTTACATGAAAACGCAGGTGGTCGGAGAAGGAGAAGAATGAGAGCTAGAGTAGAGGTTCCACAAGAACCGACTATTTTTGTTGTAGAGACTGTTGAGATGGCGGAAGATAATAGGACGCTTAGGGAGTTGATGACTCCATACTTAGAGAATCAACCCCTATGCATAGTCTTCCCGCCCTTTCCAACGAATGTAACTTGTGAGTTGAAGAGCGGCATGATCCAATACCTACCTACCTTCCATGGGATGGCTGGTGAAAACCTGCAAAAGCACTTATCGGAGTTTCACCCAGTGTTCACAAATATGAAGCCACCGGGGTGTTGGAGGATAATTACAACTTGAGATCCTTTCCTTTCTTGTTGCGGGACGCGGCTAAAGATTGGCTATACTACCTCCCACCGGGTTGCATCACTTCTTGGATGGATATGAAGCGGAAGTTTCTTGAGAAGTACTTTCCGGCTTCCAAGTCTGCAGGTCTGAAGAAGCAACTTTCCAACATTTCAGAATTGGTGAACGAGTCCTTCTACGAGTATTAGCAGCGGTTCAAGAGATTGTTGGCGACTTTCCCCTACTGTTTGTTCAAGGAGCGTGATTTGGTTTACTACTTCTTCGAGGGTCTTTGTGATGAAGATATGAGAATGGTCAATGCGGCGTGCAATAGATTGATAGCGAAGAAGAGCCCTAAGGATGCAATGGCATTATTTGAGGAAATGGCCAATGGTACAAGACAATTTGGTACCCGGTCCCGTGTGAAGACCTTAGAGGAGCCCACTCACTCTCATAACCTTGAGGAATAAGTCTAAGTGCTTGCTTCCATGATGAAAAAATTATGAAGGGGAGAGCTCAACAAGTGAAGGTGTGTGGCATTTGCAATCTCGATCATTCAATCGATACATGTCTGCAAGTGGTTGAAGACTTTGAGGAAGTGAAGGCTTTAGACTTCAATGGTGAGAACCAACAATTTTCCAGGGGGCAACAACAAGGGTTCTGAGGGAACCAAGGTGGAGATAGAAAATATCCCTATGCAAATTCCTTCAATTTTCGATACTGCGATCACCCTAACTTTTGGTGGCACGAAGAAAACCAAGGGTACAACCGAGGTGGACCACCTCAACCCTACCCGAAGGGAGAAGGGGCTTCCAACACTAATGCAGCATTTTACAAGTCAGGCCGGGAGGAGATCCTTGATGAAATAGCCCAATTGTAAAAGAAGAGCAATGTGTTCACAGAGTGTACAAGGAGAGAGATTGAGGAGCTTGGCACTAGAGCCTTTTTCAAGCATCAAGAACCTTGAAGTGCAAGTTGGTCAACTTGCCACTTCGGTGAACTGAGTTGAGGCTTAGGAATCTAGCAAGCTACCTTCCTAAACCGAGGTTAATCCACAAAATGTAAGTGCCTTGAAGTTGAGAAGCGGGAAAAAGGTACGCGAGACCGAGAAGAAGATCGGGAAATATGACAAAAAACTTGTGGAAGGAATTAAGACCAACCTCGGCGAATAAGAGATGGTTTTTTAAAAAATGACCCCTCAAAGGAGTTCCCCACCACCTAGGCAAGGGTGAACCCTCCGCTGCCATTTCCTAGTGCTCTACAGGCCAATGAAGTGCAAATTCCCAAATTCTTTGAAAAGTTTGAAGTTAGCAATGCCATTGATAAAGTTCCCTCATATGCAAAATTATTGAAAAATCCTTGCACTAAAAGAATGGACAAACTAAATAAGAAAGTAAGTCAATTGAAAATAGGGTGAGTAGCCACTTTAGCTCATAAGAACATACCTAAAAAGTGTGATGACTCCGGAATGTTTTCGATCCCTATTTCTCTAGGTGGTAAATTGATGAAAAATGATATGGTTGGGTTAAGTGCCTTTATCAACGTTATCCCATTTAGCCTATATGAGAACCTTGACATAGGTGAGTTTAGAGACACTAAGGTTATTGTCCAACTAACCAACCACTCTCAAGCTATCCCTAGAGGTATAGTCAAGGATGTTATAGTTAGGGTAGGCAATCTAGGGTTCTCGACGGACTTCCATATCCTTGATGTAGTGCACGATGGAGGTGCGCCCCCAATTTTATTGGGGAGACCGTTCTTAAAATCATCAAGGACCAAGATAGATGTCCATTTAGGAACACTAACCCTAGAGAATAATTTTGAAAAGGTTGGGTTTGATACTTATAAGTCTAAGCATGATACACCTATTTCCTCTCTTATGTGCAATGGCGCCACATCTTTATGTGATGAACTTGTTCAATGTGATGAATCTTTCATAATTGATGATATTGAATGCCTTGATGAGTTCCTTGATGATGTTGATGAGAGTGATGAGAGATATCATATTCTAATCTTTGATTTTGATGATAATGTTGACGACACTTATGCGATACGTGAGTTTAGTGGTGATTTTTTTAATTGTGAATTCTACGGCCACTAAATTGCAGCGGTTAGTAGAGAGTGGCAAGGACTTAAAACCTCTTCGGTCACCTCCTAAACCCTAGGAATTGGCTAAGGGGTCGACATTGGCTAAGGTGAATGATTTTTATTGTGATGATGTGCTACCCACTATTGATACCTTACATATGCTATCTTCATTAAATGAAAATTTTGATGATGCATATGTTGATAAGCCTGATTTTGATTTTTGTTGTGAAATTAGGAATGCTTTGCTTCCAATTGCGAACGCTAACATGAAGCAGATAAAGAAGCGGTTTAAGGAATTCAAACCTCCTAAACTCCTTCCTACTCCCAAAATCAACAAGAATGTGTCAACCATAGTGAAGAGCGAATGTGTTTGGTTTGTATCTCCTAAAGTGAAGGGTAAGCCTAAGGTAATGTGGAGACCTGTCCATCGAGACGTGGTCAAGGGTGGTGTCAAGTATGGTGATTCCGATGAACCACCAACTTTTTTGTGATTAGCTTTTGAAAATGTATGAATAATAAATTGTGAGTAAGACAATAAAGAAACGGTGCTTTTATTTCATGTTAGTAATTTTGATTTTTTTTGTAATTTTTGGGAAAGTGTTTGATTTTTGGTGGTGTTTATTTTAGTGGTTTTTAGTCATGAGATATTTTTTTGGCTGGAATAGTCCTATGCTCAGTTTTCGTGCTTTTGGGTGCCGGAAATTTTGCGATAAAGTTGAAGGAGCTGGACTGGCACGGGTCGTTCCAGCCACATACCACATGAATGGCACGAAGCATTCCACTGGCATGGGTCGTGCCACATGAATTCCACCCGTGCCACCCAGATCAACCAATCAAAAGGGCACATGGCATTCTATATAAAGGCCCTGTTCTTCACAAACCTAGCAACCCAAAAACACAAACTACTCAATTTCTCCTAGATTAAATTTCCCCATAATTTTTCAATCCTTAACTAACCCCATAACAAATTGCATCCAAAAAACAAAAATTCAGCCCAGATTTGCAAAAAAATCAGTTCGGCTCTTTCTTCAGATTTTCCCCCAAATTTGAAGATTTGCTCCATTCTAAGTGCAAAGGATTGTTGGAATATACTCTAAGAGAAGTCTTGCAAACTCCACAATCATCAATTCACTAGATTTTATCACCGCATCAAATTCAGCCCTTGAGAAAGTTTGGAAATTTAGATTTTTGGACGTTTTTGGATATTTCATGTTTAGGACCTGTAGAAGGGGATTGAGTGAGATTACATATTTTCCTGGGAAATTTTGAGTGTGGAGAAACTGTTGAGATTTTTGCACTGTTAGTTGCTGTTTTTGTGCTATATATTGTTTATAATGTCATCATGCCACATAGAAAGAGGGCCGATCCTAGTAATCCATTTATGGGGAGCATCGGGAGCGATGAGAGCTTCTTGTGGGACGCCCAATCCTAGAGACGGCCCTCAAGGACCTCAAACTCTACAAACTAGTCAAGGAGCTCCTGAAGAGAATATGGTTGAAGGGTTTCATAAAGAAGTTGGGCCCACCTACACTAGGTAAACCCTAGAGTTCCTAGCAACCGTCAAGCCAGGGGTCAATAGGTTTTGAGGAAAGATAGCCAGGTTCTTGAGGTGTACCTTTATGCATGCGTTAACCAATGTATTTGACACATTTGTTAATGTGTTTTATTTGATTGATTGCTAGTTTTAGTTAGGTTTACACGACAAAGGTTTTAGATGACCATTATTGGTTTTCTTATCTAAATCCCGAGTTTTGTAGACTTAATTAAATCTAATAGAAAATTTGTATTCACGAGCACCTAGATTTTACTTTGTGAGCTTACTATTAGGTTGCTCATGAGCATTTTGACATTATTTTTAAAAAGGCCAACCGTAAGGGTGGTAGAAGATATTTGAAGGCCATTTGCAAGAATGGTAGAAGATATAGAATACCATTCATCAGGATGGTAGTAGATAGAAGGCCATGAACCAAAAGTCATAGTAGTAGATGAAATTGAGCCGGAAAAGGTGGAGTCAAAGTTCAAAAAGTTTAAAAAAATAGAAGGCGCCATCAACTTACCAAACCAGTCGGTCGGCATGAAGCACCGGTACGAGGCCAACCTTCCTAGCATGCCAACACGAGCTCTGTCACACCTCCTTGGCATGAACATTGTTGTATCGTGCAGCACGTGTTTCCTAAATCACTCAAACGCTAAGCATGGATGCAGACTGCGTCTTTTCATAAGGTCCGCATCGTTTGAAGTCCCAAATGCAAAAACCATCCCACAGGGTGTGAAAAATGACACGACACGCGTTGTTCATCTGAGCAAAAATTTATTCTAGAAAATGGGCTATGCCAAATGATAGAGGGCGTGCAATCAAAATTTCAAAATGAGGTACTAGCAGGCGGCATGTTCCAGACTATGCAGCTCGGGCCAACACGAGCCAACACTGGCCATGCCAGACTGTGCGACCCGAGCCAGCACAAGCCAACACGGGTCATACTATGTCATTCGAACCGCACCAACAAGAGGGTTCCGGTTGGCATGGCCCGTGTCAATCCGAACCCTCACGCTGGTGCAAGCTGCATGCCATGGTACGACCCATTTCTGCTGGCAGCGCCAATTGCAACTGCTGGGGTTTTAAAGCCTTTTAGGCATTTTTAAGGTCCAATTCCCTACTATTATATATATGGACATATGTCTACTAGGGTTTAAGTTTATACTCATTTTTAGACTTCAAGAGTAGGGTAGAGAAAGAAAAAAGCTCTTCCTTCTCTCTAAAATATTTTCTCTTCTTCTCTTTAATTTTCTTTTTCCCAAAGGCATTGAATCCAATTAAAACTTGGGTTCAATGCTTAGAGAGTAGTTAATTTACTAGGGGTTTGTATTTTTATTCATGAATTAATGTTTGTTTTGTGAGATTCCTTCGATCTGATTATTTCTATGTGTTTGTGATTATTATGTTGGCTTGTTCTTCGTGTTCTTATTAATTGCATGATTGTCACACTAAGACTGGCACACACCATAGTCTACTTTCATATTGGTGCAATTATTGATATCCCCGGGGAGGAAAACCTACATGTTCTTGGGGAAACAATAGTCCAAAACCGTATGGGTGTGTGAATGTGGGTTGCCGAGTAAATGTTATGATCAACCATACACTAGTCTTAGCCGGAAAATTAGCTTGAAGGGTTACGTATAGAGATATCTACAGTAGAAAATTAGGGTTAGCATTTTTGCAACCCTAGAGTCATCGATAAGGTGCTTCACCCCCTTTTCCTTTTAGGCCTAGGGAGAAACATTCGTGGTGTAGTGCTCGTGACGTAATAGCATGGGAGATTTTCATATCTGAATAGTAGGCAGGGCCGTTGTTGCACTCCCCCTAATTAAGGAGGTGGTGTCGATGAAATATTACATGTGCACCCTACGAAACAGGTATGGGGAAGTGTTGACCATCGACTACACCACGTGTCATAAATACTAGAATAGGTTTGTATTTCTTGTATGTGATGGAATCGAGGATCGAAACAACATTGATCATGTTATGCAAATAATTTCCAAGTACTAGTTTGTATAGTTTGTTCTCTTGTAATTTGCATGATAGTAGTTGTTAGTAACCCCTCACCCCAAAAGCCAGTTTTAGCAATACTGATTATTCCTGACGCGTGCTAGTATTGACCACCCGATTGCGGCATTGTTTAGGTGACTCTTAGATTCCTAACATCTCTATGGACAACCCCAGTCTTACCACTATCTACCCTTTAGGTAGCATAGTAGTAATAACTAGAGAAACAATATAAAAATCTTATCTTTGACCCTTAATAACTTAGCCTCCTCTCGAGTTTAATGAAGCCAGGAGGGGGCGGGTCAAATTTTGGTGCCGCTGGGGATGTTAGTATAAAGGTCTAGTCGTTAACTTACATAGCTTGTTAGTTGAGTAGCTAGTGATGCTCTTTTGTTTGTTTGTTGTTTTCCAGAATAGGTATTGGTTGTGTTCTTGGTGTGAACCGAGAATCCTTGCACTACGATTCTAATTTTTTTTAATCTTTTCTTTGTTTTGATTTTAGTTGGAAAAAATGTGGAGAAGAGAGGCGCAACGAGTGAGATTTTGTAGAATATGTCCTTGCGACCACCCTACAGAGTCTTGCTCTTGGATGAACAAATATGAGAGAGAGATAGGTAGGAGTTGTTGGTTCCCAAGGTCGAGGATCGAGATTGATACCCATATAAACCAAGATTCTCCCAATTCGAGGTTTAGTGGTAACTCAAATTCGTGGTATGGAAATACATCGGGAAACCAACACTTTGGGTTAAATAGTTGGCCTTCACCAATTTATTCAATGCCCCAAACCCAATCCCTGGTATTAGTCCCCAAATTGGATTATGAATTATTATTTTTACAAGTTATAGCTGATGTGACCAAGAGTAGTGAGTTAATCCAATCACAATTGCATAGCGACATTAGAGATTTGGGAACTCAACTCTTCTCAAGCATTGAGAAAATTGAAGGGCAAGTGAGTGACTTGATTGAAAGGGTGAGCCAACTAGAAACCCAATATTCCAAAAATGAACCATCCCTAGTTGACCTTGAGATTTTGATAGATGAACCCAAAAGGAATGGGGAATGGTTTGTTGAGAGTTGAGAAGTTGAGGAAGGGGTGATGATACTTAATTCACCATATTACCTACTTTCACCCCCAACCTCCACCTATAGAACCAACTCCAACATTTTTTGAACCCTTAGAGAAACCATAGAGAAGCCAATTGAATATGGGGAGGTCATTTCCGTACCTCTCAAAGATGTAATTTATAATCCCTTTTTGCTTACTAAATACAACTAAGTAGATAGTTGGCAAGTCGGGGTCGTCCACAGAGAAGAGGGATATTCCTAAG
>JAULKM010100960.1:0-10330 GCA_032355605.1 Rubia tinctorum | reverse complement strand
ATATCAATTCATGTGCCCCAATCCTATTCATGAATGTTTCCAAAATTCAAACCAGAACTTAGATTGACTTCAAGTCATACATTCACATAGTTAAGTTCATATGTCCCCGCCATACGAAGTATTTTTTCTTTCATACAAACAACATATGAATGCATCGTATTTGACATTTCTTGAAACTTTTAAGAACACTAAGTTCATCCCTTCATATACTAGAGGGAAATGAAAACCATATTCTCAAATAGTACTCCAACCATTTAACAATGTACTTTTCGCTCATTGAATCCAAGACAAGACAATTTTCTAGCGTCAAATTGAGGTTTCCACCGCCGATGGTCTATATTATGAATTTCAATCCCATATCAGTGGATGTTTTTGCCACCACATCTCTACTTAATCCCTTGGTTAAAGGATTAGCCAAGTTCTCTTCGGATTTGACAAAGTTCACAGTTTTGACTCCTCTTGTGATTAAGTCTCTAACCTTACTATGCCTCACTCTAATATGTCTCGACTTTCCATTATACACTTCCCTATACGTCCTTTTAAGGGATGAGGTACTATCACAGTGTGTATATATATAGGCAATATAGGCTTAGGCCTCATCATTACTTCATATAAAAAAATTACTTAGCCATTCAGCTTTTTTGCTTGCTGCGGCTAATGCTACAAATTCAGCAGTCATGGTAGAGTCACTTATACAACTTTGTTTCTTTGATGCCCAAGAAACAACTCTACCACCCAGAAAAAATGTCCAACCACTTGTGGATAAGTGATTATCTTTATTTGTAATCCAACTCACATCAGAATAACCCTCAAGAGCCGGTGAGTATGTTTGTAATTAATACTGCAATCCTTTGTTTGCTTGAGATATCTTAAAACTCTCGTGATTCCAAGCCAATGTTGCTTGCTATGATTACTTGTAAACCTACTTAGCACTCCAACTGCATATGCAATATCTGGATGTGTGCAAGTTACTGCGTACATTAAGCTGCCTATCACACTTGCATAAGCATCCTGTGATGCAGCTTCTCCCTTATTTTTCACAGTCTAATTTAAAGTCGGTGGGTGTCAAGGATGGCTTGCAATTATAATGATTGAACTTCTTAAGAAATTTCTCAATGTAATGAGACATTGACAGTATTACTGATCCTTCATCTTTGTTTATTCTTATCCCAAGAATAACATCAGCCTCTTCCATGTCCTTCATTTCAAATTTACTTAAAAGAAACTTTTTGGTTTCTAATATTTTCACTAAGTTATAACCAAAGATCAACATGTCATCAACATACAAACATATTAGGACATCTTTCTCATTCACATACTTGTTGTAAATACATTTATCAGATTCATTGACTTTAAATTCACATAAGTATCACTTGATCAAACTTTAGATGCCATTTCTTCAGAGCTTGTTTAAGCCCATACAAGGACTTCACAAGTTTGCACACTTTGTGCTCTTGTCCGGGCACTATAAATCCTTCAGGTTGTTTCATGTAAACCTCTTCTTCCAATAAACCATTCAAGAATAAAATTTTAATATTCATTTTATGAATATGCCACTTATAAATTACGTCTATCTCAAGTAGTACCTGTACCGTAGTCATTCTTGCTACTGGAGAGTAAATATTAAAATAGTCAAGGTCATGCTTTTGTGTGAAGCCTTTGGCTACAAGTCTTGCCTATGGTTCCATCCACCTTCATTTTATTTTTTGAAGATCCATTTACAATTAATGGGTTGGGAACCAGAAGGTAAGTCCTTGATTATCCAGGTGTTGTTGCTACTCATAATTGAATCCATTTCATCTTTTATTACCTCATTCCAAAATGAAGCATCATGAGATCACACTGCCTCTTCAAAGTCTTTGGATTAGTTTCAATATTTAATTAATAAGGTATTCTATCACTTAATTCATCTCGTGTTCCTTCTACAAGATAATAAAATCATACCCAAATGATTTGGCCTTTCTTGCTCTTTTGCTCCTTTTCAACTCAAGGACTTCATTTTTGTCAATATAGTCATCTACTGCATTTTCTCTTTGTTTAGATTCATTCTCAATGCTCTTTGGTATAGAGGTAAACCTTGTTTCATCAAATATAGCATCTTTTAACTCTACAATAGTATTAACTGAAATTGAGTCATTAGGTTCAATGACCATAAACTTATAAGCTTTGCTATTAATAGGGTAGCCTATAAAGATGAATTCCACATCTCTTTCTCCCAACTTCCTTTTCTTTGGTTCTGGAAGTCTACCAATGGATCTATAGCCCCAAACTCTCAAATGATTGAGATTACGCTTCCTTTTATGCCAAAGTTCATAAGGGATTATTGAGTTCATTTTTTTAGAACTCTATTGAGTATATAACAAGCCGTAAGTACATCTTCTCCCCAAAAACCTTGGCTAAGGCCTGCAGTAGACATCATGGTGTTAACCATTTCGATCAATGTTCGATTTTTTCTTTCAGCCACACCATTTTGTTGTGGTGTATGAGAAGCAATCACCTAATGTTTAATGCCTATAGTCTAAAAGAAATTTTTTTCACAGAACTCACCACCTCTATCAGTTCTATAACGTTTAAAGGATAAATCACATGCAAGTTCAACTTCTTAATTGTAAATCTTAAACATTTGCATGGCTTGATCTTTAAAGTGCAACAAATAAACATCGCAATATCTTGTAGAATCATCAATGAAAGTTGCAAAGTACTTATTGCCTCCTAAAGATGGTGTTGTGTGATCGCAATCCAGAGTTTTCGCAATCCAGAGTCTTTGCAAAGAGATCACATAAATCACTATGACTCAATTAAAACATTTTGATTTTCTTTAATTATTTGGAAATGGTTTTCTAGTGATTTTTGTTAGCATATGCAAGTGTTACATTTTCCATTATCAAATGTAGGACATTTAGGTAAAAGATCAAATTTAATCATGTCATGAATCCTTTTATAATGAACATGCCCTAATCTATTATGTCATAAAATAGTAGAATACTCAATCAAGTAAGAAACGATTTCTTTCATTTTATTGATAGGCCTTACATTGAGTTTGAACATAATGCCACAAAGGTAACCCTTTCTTACATACATCCCACCCTTGGAGATTACAATTTTATTGGTTTCAGTAACTTGTTTAAAACCAAATTTATTGAGAAGCCCCGTGGAGACTAAGTTGTTCCCAAGTCCGGGAACGCACAACACATTAGTGAATGTAATCACTTTTCCGAATGTGAACTTAAGATCAACTTCTCATTTGCCTTTAATGAGAGCAGTTGCTTAATTTTCCATGTAAACTACAACACTTGGATCATCCACACCTTGCAAGTTCTTGAAGAAACTCGTATCCTTGCATATGTGACTAGTGGCACCCTAATCAATCTACCAACCAAAGTCTTCATCAACAATGTTAATTTCCGAAATTATGGCTTCAAGATGCTTGCCATCATTGCCTCCATGCGAAGAGTTAGGACCTTGCTTCTTGAAGAGTCTACATTCATGTCTGTAGTGTCCATCCTTTTTTTTTTGCAATGATAGCACTTTTACTTCTTTTCTTATTTGGATAGTTGTCATGACCACTATTATAAGCCATTTTCTTTGACTTACTACTTTGGCATTCTTCAATCACATTTATTTTTGTGACTAGATCCTTTTCTTTGCAATCGTCATTTATTTGAGAATTTTCCCGCACTCTCAACTTTTCCTCAACATGAAGAGAATTAGCAAGACCCTCAAAAGAAATCTCTTCCTTTTTATGTTTGAGATCTCTCTTGAATCTTTCCAAGAGGGGGGGGGATAACTTATCAATCAATGCACCAACATCAATAGATTCATCCATAGAAAGTTTGTGTTGAGTGAAATGATTCATCATTCTTTTAATTTCAGCAAATTGTTCCATGAAGGGTCTATTGTATACCATCTTGTAGTTAAAGAAAAATGAGGTAAGGAATTTATTACTTGTAGAATCTTCTGTCACGTACCTAGCCTCCAATTTGTCCCAAAGTTCTATTACGGTAAGCATTGTGTGGTACACATCAATAGATTGTCTCCCATAGCATTGAATATGTGTCCCTTACAGATTTCGTCATCATTCTCCCATTTTTGCTTCTGACAGTGATCCTCCAATGTTTCTTCTTCTGAACTGACACTTAGTTTGGTCGTAGTGAGAACATAGGACACCTTCAAAGCCGCCAAGAGAAAATAAATTCTCTTCTTTAAACGAATGAAGTTCCCACAATCAAATTTATCAAGTTTGGCAATGTTTGATGCTAGATCATTCACCTCGCTTGCCATTTTAGTCAAGAGAAAGTAAAGCCTTAAGAATGTAGGGGATTTTCTGGTCTAATACTAAGGCAAGTAGAAGGAAAGTGAAGGAGAATATAATGAAATGTACAAATATAAAAGGCAACATTCAAGTTGTGTATTACACTTTCCTTAAGGCTATATTTGTCCCCTTTTGTGTGCATATATAAAGAATAAATATCCTCTAGGATAAAATGAAGCTGTGTTGACAATAGCTTGCACTAACTACTTTAACACCGAAAATAAAAAGAAGAAGAGCTAAATGGTTTCTTGTGAATGGATTATTTTTTCCTACAGCAAAAATCCACCTTTCTGACCTCTATTTATAGAGCTAAATGGCCTTCCCAAGGGACACAATGATTGACGATGAAGAGTCACGTATTTTGGAGTTGCACCCTTTAGAATTGCTCGAATGATTGATCACATCCTTTAATGAATGGTGACTTGCAACTTTTCAATAATAAGAAAAATACCAACATTACGCTGCCTCCCTATAACACTCGAATGAGGCTGTAGTGATTTTAATTGTCTGCGGTTGTACCATAATAAGGCTATGGGATGGATGATGGAGAAGATATATACATGCGTTCTTGGACTAGCACCATTATTTATCCCCAAAATATAAGCACTTTTTTTCCCGCTGAGCATGCACTTCAGATACAATGTATGAGTATCAATGATGAATAGTATATGAATAGCCAACTTTACTATGTGGCGATCAGCGAGAGAATGAACGGGGTTCTTTGTGATGCGAACGAAAATGAGGACGGGATAAGAAAAGGATAATTTTTACCAATTAATTCAATTTAATTAAAATTAGAATTAATGAAAGGATGAGATTAGATTAGAAGGATGGTTAGTATTTGACATAAAAATTGAGGTTAAAATAAGGGTGTTAATTGATCCCTTCCCCCATCCACACACATATGTATGTATGTATATATATATATATTTTTTTTTTATGTATGTATATATATATATATTATGTATATATGTATATATATATATGTATATATGTGTGTGTATATGTACTAAATTGTTTTTTGGTCCCCAACATAGCATATTTTACCATCTTTTGGTCCCTGAGAGCAAAACCACTTTTTTTAGTACTCCACAAATTCAAAATGAAATTTTTGGTCCCTAAAATCAGATTTCGGGTGGTTTTCGGGGACCAAAAGATGGTATAAGATGATATGCTATGGACCAAAAAATAATGAAAACAACCTGAAAACAACCCGAAATCTTGTTTTGGGGACCAAAAATTTCACTTTGAATTTGTGAGGTACTCAAAAAATGTGATTTTTCTCTCCGGGACCAAAAGATGGTAAAAGATGCTATATTGGGGACCAAAAAAATAATTTAGTCTCTGTGTGTGTGTGTGTGTGTGTGTGTGTGTGTATATATATAAGGCGGCCTATCATGATGTAACCATTGTCCCTTATTAGGGTTAGGATCTTATTTTCTTGTGGAACAAGTAGTAGGGTTTGACCATCATTGGGATTTCAATTGTGTAGGCCATGGAGAGGAGGCTTGATTATTAGTAATCGACTGGGCTTTGAACCAAGTACTTCCTCTGTCCCAATTTAAATTACCCACTTACTTTATGTCACTATTTTTATCAAAGTTTGATCTCATAGTTGAAAAGATATATAAGAAATAATATTATCGTTTGTGATATTGTTGAATTCGTCACAACAAGTAGTTTCTAAAATGAAACTTTTTATTTTTCGTTATTATACGTAATTAAAAATATTAACGGTGATATGAATCTCCTTGCGAAGATTCGGGATTGTGAAATTTTAGATATTTGACTAAACGAGGGATTTTTCAAACCCTAGTATAGCCGCACAAATTGATCAAAACTAGCATTCGTGATCTTGAACAACTCAAGAATTGTAAAGCCAACTAGCCCGCAGGATTGGTTCATAATTCAAAATTTTGCTCTTTAACTAGCCCGCGGGATTAACTTACAAATAAAGGGTTCTTTGTTCACTAACTAGCCCGTAGGATTAGTTCACAAAGGGTATTGATACTTAAAAGACCATTAGGATTAAGCAACAATGAAGATTAATGCTCGCAAGCAATAAACTCGAAAATCTGAATTTTTTATTGATAAAATTATTGTTAAAATTCGTGGACAACCCCTCTATTTATAGGGAGGGTATTGGCCAAAAATCATAAACACAATTGGAAACTGAATCGAGTTATGTCATCTTTAAGAAGGTAAAACAATATCTAACTAAAATACTTATTTTAAACCTGATTTCGGCCGCCCTCTTCAAGAAATAGACTTGAAGAATATTACCCTATCTAATCTTACCAAATCTAATTATAATTATAATAAAACTACATATTTTTGAAAACCCTAATTGGACTAGGTCGAAAATATTAACTCTCAAAAGACCACATGGCCGAGTTATTGGACTGAAATAAAATAATGTTACAATAGTTTACAATGATCACACTACCTCAGTGGGAAAAAGAGTATAATGTTTTTCACAACGTTTTCAGTTAATCGACAAGTTTGAATAATTAATCCAATCCCTTGCCGACTTATTCTTGAATTCTTCATCATGAATTTGATCCATCAAAGCATTTAATGCTGCATCCCTAAACTTTGTTCTTGACCTTTTCATCGGTCAAGTCATGTCACTTAGAGGATCCCGAACATAACCCTTGAATATTTGATCAAGTCGTGAAATACCTTCATTTATGGTGGTAGTCGTCTTGGAATCTCCATCAAACGGTCAAACATGTGTCTCGAACGGTGTGCAATGATTGGAGGGTAATTTAATCGGGGACGGAGAGAGTATATATTAAAGCATCTCCAATGCGGAATTCATTTGGATAAATGTCAATTGACACGTAATACAAAGAGACTCTTTAACTAAAATACTGTCTCCACTGCAAGAGTCAATAGAAACCATCAGTGCAACGATGATGCAATTTTAATTGACAATGTTAAATAGAGCATCCGACCCCGTATCGACGCTCGTGCTTGGACACGTATACAAATTTGGCCAAAATTTGTCATTTCATTATTTACATTATAATTTTTACCATATTCAATCCCAATAAAATTCATTAAAAAAATTATTACTCAATCGATTGTTGATTAAATAGTTTTAAAAATAAGATTTTAAAATTTTATAGTTATATACAAAACAAGGTGTGTGAATTATAACTTTTGATTTTTTTACACCCAACTATTAAGTTATTTAATTATATTAGATATTGATATATATAAAAAAATTAATAATATAGTGACAAATTTTTATATAAATAAACGTGGATTAAATAATTTATTTAAGAATTTAAAATATAATTTTATTTAATAATAAAATATGTATTATATTTTAATTTTTTACTATGCAATAATAGAATTTGAACGCTAACGTTATCGAGTGAAATGAAATGAAATATATTTTTAATATTCTTTTTATAATTACATACACTTCACAAATATAATATGTACAAGTAGGAATAATTGGTGTTTATGTAAAATATCAAAATTATTGATTAAATGTTGTGTGGAGGTAAGAAAACGTGCAACTACAAGTTTAGTGTTAAGGAAGAATGTTTTCAAAACCAAGTATCCCTAAATACGTCATATCATAGTCGTATTACAATTTGATGGGTAGATACGCTTATTGCTGGAAATCCTCGTAGTATAAGAGATGCTCCTAGGCTCTACTCAAGGTATCATCAATGATTCTTAACCGATCCCAATAGCTAAAAGAAGGTATCATCAATGATTCTTAACCAAACCCAATAGCTAAAAGATTTACTGTGTCCACCAAAAAAATTCTTTTCTTAATTTACAGCAGAAAGAATGCGAATGCTTGTCTTTCCTCTTACCTTGGCTTGTTTCAATCCATGTTGCCTCCCAAATTTTTTTACTTATTCCCATCTACTTGATACATCATACACAAAAACAAGATCCCATTCCCCTATAAATCTCCGAAGTACTCAGCACATTACAAACAAAACCAAGAATTCATACATTATGGCTTCTTCTTCATCCCCATCCCTAAAGAGGTCTGAGTCTCTGCTGGACACCATGCCCGAGGCCTTACAACAGAACCGGTACCACATGTGGCGGTGCTTCGCGAAGTACACGGAGAAAGGGAGGAGGTTGATGAGGGTCAACAATTTGATGGATGAAATGAAGCAAGTCATTGATGATCCTGCTGAGAGAAACCAAGTCTTGGATGGCGATCTTGGATATATCTTGTGCACTACTATGGTATTCTTTTGATTTCTTGCCTTCATATTCATAGTTTTTCAATGAAAATTAATCGCAGTATACTGTGCTGTATGTTTGTTTCTCAGGAGGCTGCAGTTATCCCTCCATATGTCGCCTTTGCCATTAGGCCGAATCCTGGATTCTGGGAGTTTTTTAAAGTCAATGCAAATGACCTTTCTGTTGATGGTATCACAGCTACGGATTTCTTGAAGTTCAAGGAAACAGTAGTGGATGAAACCTGGTACATAACGCGTAAAAATAGATATCTGTTGATGGATTTCATGGCTTCAGTTTCATCAAGATAGTTTCTTTTCAGCTATTTAATCATGCATAACTCAAAAACGCAGGGCAAATGATGAAAATGCACTTGAAATTGATTTCGGAGCAATGGATTTTTCCATACCTCACCTCACCCTATCTTCATCTATTGGAAATGGAGTTAGCTATGTCTCAAAGTTTCTGTCCTCAAAGCTCAATGGTGGTCCTGGAAGTGCACAACCCCTTGTGGATTATCTACTTTCAATGAACCATCAAGGAGAAGTATGAAGAGCTTGAATAGGATAAACTATCACATAGAGTTCATATTAAATGTCATATTAAACTATAATAGATATATGTTTCCTTATTTGACATTCAGAAACTTATGATAAATGAGACCCTCAACACAGGTGCAAAGCTTCAGTCAGCACTGATAGTAGCAGATGCAGCCCTTTCCGCGCTCCCGAGTGATACGCCATATTAGAACTTTGAGCTCAGGTGAAGAAAACTCCTTTCTCCTGGCATTCATCAACATGGTTTACAACTGATGGTGAAAATTTGAGCTCAGGTTTAAGGTATGGGAATTCGAGAAGGGTTGGGGCGACATGGCTGAGAGAGTTAAGGACACAATGAGATCAGTCTGAGGTCCTTCAGGCTCCAGACCATTTGAATGCGGAAAAGTTCTTTGGAAGGCTTCCATTAATATTCAATTTGGCCCAGTTTTCTGTGCGTGGATACTTTGGCCAATCAGATGTTCTTGGCTTGCCAGACACTGGGGGCAGTGTGGTTTTATATTTTGGATCAAGTTGTGGCTTTAGAGGAGGAATTGCTTCTAAGAATTAAGCAACAAGGCCTTAATGTCAAGCCTCAGATCCTTGTGGTGAGCCCCACATCTCTCTAAAAACGCTCACGGACCTTCTGTAACACTCTTAGACTGTATTTGGTGGAGTTGTGTTTATAAGTTAAAATGCCTAATTTTGAAAGCAGGGGAGATCAGATTATGTTTTTCCTCCACATAAGCAATATTTTAGCAGTATACCAAACACCAAAAACTACTTAACTAATAAGTAGTTTAATAGTTTGACGGGCGATTTTTAAAAAAGTTTCACACCGACTTTTATATAAGATCCAGTGCCCTAAAGAAGAAGGCTGTTACTGAATGCAGGTTACTAGGTTGATTCCTGATGCGAAGGGAATCAAATGCAACCAAGAACTTGAACCAATATACAAAACAAAGCACTCACATTTTAAGAGTGCCATTTACAACAGAAAATGGAGTCATTACTCAATGGACTTCAAGATTCGACATTTATCCGTATCTCGAGAGTTACACTCAGGATGCTTCCAATAAGATCAATGAACTGATGGAAGGAAAACCTGATCTGATCATCGGAAACTATACGGGTGGCAATCTAGTCGTGTCGCTGATGGCCGATAAACTTGGGAGTTCCACTGGTATGTACTGTTGGAAAATAGTTGATTTTCGTCAACTTTTGGGCTCAGTTTTGAGTAGGATCCGAAATGAATTGGGTCCGG
>JAULKM010100959.1:0-10331 GCA_032355605.1 Rubia tinctorum | reverse complement strand
TAGTAAATTAAAATTTTGAGCTAAAATATAATTGAGACAAGTGTATGATATAATAAATATTTAAAAAGTTTTAAAAAATAGTGTTATGAAGAAAAATGAAGGAATGTTCTTTTTGGAGGAAAACATAGAGTAAACCATTGGAGTTACACTGTAGCAACTGTAAAAAACTACTGTAGCAACTGAAAGATAGAGAAAACCATTGGAGTTGCTTTGTTTTGGGCTCACATAAGGAAAAGGAACAACTTTTTTTCTGTAACACGGTGAAGAATCTTACTTTAACAATGACCACTGAACTTTTATCTTTCCACTCGGAGAAATTATGATGAATCTAAATCTCCCAGAAAATAATATATATTCCACCCTAATCCCAAACTAAAGAAACGTTTATAATACTCCACTAGTAACCACGTCGACAACACGTGTGTGTCGCTGTTTTTTCAGAAATACCAACTGTTTTCTTCTGTTCACACGCCATAAGCACATACTCCATGAGTCCAATTTCATAAGGGTTAATTTGACTTTTAGAAATCAACTAAATCAATTTTTAAATATTAATATATTTATTTAAATGTGTAAAAAGAATTTGAAAAAATAATAACTTAAAAATATATGTTACGATAAGTCTAACAACATATAACATAATAATAGTTTTGCATATATAATATTATAATTCAGTGGTTGGATTTGGCTAAATTTGACTTGTAAAAGTCAAATTAAGCAATATGAATTGGGACGGAGGGAGTATATAACTTGTTCTTTGTTTTTAAATTTAATTTTTAAAAAATGAAAAGAATAAAAATCAGGGGAACCATTAGTCGAAATCTTTGACTAATGCTTGATTTTCTTCCGAAGACCCGCTTTCTCTGGTCAACCCACGTGGTCGAATCCGCGTACTGAGATTATTGACTTCTTCATCCGTTAATCTCCGTCAACATGCTGATTAATTAGTAGTTATGATAACTAACTAATTAAAGTTTGGTTCAGTACTGCATTTTTGCTTACACACGAAATAAACGAAATTAGCTCTGTACTAGTATAACTAAAGCAATTTTGTTTATTTTAATTCCGTTGCACTCGTAGTTAATTAATTTTTTCGTTGGAGATTATAATTTTGAATGGGTTTTTACGTTATTTCTATTAGATACTCCATCTGCCCGCTATTTATTAATTAATTTGACTTTTGAAAGTCAAAATAACATAACTTCGACCATTAAATTATATTATTATATATGCAAGACTATTATCGTATTATATGTTGTTGGATTCATTATAACATATTTTTTAAATTTTAATTTTTTTAAATTTTTTTACACACATAAATAAAGATATTAATAGTTAAACATTGATGCAGTTGATTTTAAAAATCAAATTAAACAATAAATAATGTGATGAAGGAAGTATACCATATCACATATGCTTGGACATTATGACAACATTAGTGACTTACTCCTGATTTAAGTAAATCTAATGACTTGGTACAAGGTTTGGTATATTATATGTGACTTTTAGGTTTATTTCTTTTTGCATGACTTGAAATGTGCTAAGTTGTAATAAAATTATTTATACTCAATAAAAATAATAACAGAACTAAATTAAGTTAAAATATATTTAGTTTAATTAAATTAAAATATTGTTAGATTAAAAAGAACATAAATTTAGGCAAAGACCATTCACAAAAATCAACATAAATTTAACCTTACGTAAAATTTAATAAACGTAATAATTCATGCCTAGACTAACTAAAACCAGACTTTGTGATAATGTACACCTTATTTTTATAGATTTAGAATTTTATGGTATCATAATTTCTTTGTAAAATTATTTAATTTTTGAAAATATTTACAGAATTATATTTTATACTTAAACGTGTTCGTTATATTAATACATTTGATTTCCACTATAAAGGAAAATTAACGAATTATGTCAAGATCTGATACATGTCCATACTCTCTCTCCCTGTCTCATTTCAACTTGCAATTAAATATTCATTTATTAATAAATTCTTAACTTGACCATAAAATTAAATTATTAAATAAACACAAATGATATTGAGTGATACTTTCTTATATTCGTTATAACATATATTTTCAAAATATTACAAGTTTTAATTATCTTTAATAAAAGATATTGAAGATCAAATATTTTTGAATCAACCGTTGAAAGTTAAAGTGTACAGTTTAAAATGGGTTAGATTAATTTCGGGGAGAATGGAAAAGTAATGTTTCAGAAAAAGAGGAAGTTTTAATTACTCCCTCAGTTTCATTATTAGTGACACACTTACTTAATTGAAGTGTTTTTTTACTTGACACACTTTTCATTTTTAGCAAGATTTCATCAATTTCATCTCATTCTACTTTTTTACTTTTAAGTTTAATTTCATCCACTTATTTATTTCACATAAATAAGGATAGTTAATCTTATGATGACACAAATAAATAGTACTAATGGAAGGGTTGCGTTTAGACGCAGCTTGGTCTATTGCATGAGTCATACAATTGTAAAGGAAAATATATTTTTTAAAAAAATCAATCATTTCAAGGTGTTGGGAAAAGCGGCCAACGGCGATTATAATAAGTAAAATTGATATACAACCTAATTAGACTCTAGCAATAACTAATCTATTGCAAGGATATTCAAATTGCGTCAACCAGACTGATCATCTGTACTATAACAGATCAGAGTTCCAATAAAAAATTGTAACATCACCCTCAGGGATATTAACTCGCTTCCGAAAAAATTATGACCACTTGGCGAAGAGTAGTGTATCAACATCAATATCACTACGGCAAACATGGATCTGCTAGAATAAGTCAAGTATATGATTGATTTAATTTGATTTGATTCTAGATAGAATTGTTGACTAGATTAGAGTTATACTAGTACTAGCATTTCTTTTGTACTGTATTTATTCTTGTAAGTAATACATTATTCTTTGCGGGAAATCATTCTTTCATGGTATCAGAGCAAGTTCTGATTCTAAACCGTAAACCCTAATTTTTATTTTCGCCGTCTCCCTCCCTCCCATTACCGACCAGATTTCGGCCAGATTTTGGTCAACTTCCGATCAACTACCGTCCAAATTCCGACCATATTCCGGCTAGTGAACTTATCCTCCGGCGAATATTTTCGGTGTCCCAGCGAGTTTTCAGTCCGTTGGCGTTCTCCAACAGCGATCTCTTCCGATCTCCACCGACATCACTTCATCGTCGTCCTCCGGCGAATTGACACCGTGAAGCAATCGACCAAACCAACATGGTATCGATATTCAAGGAAACTCGCCTAATCTATTTGTGGGTCTAACCTTTTTAGCCCACTAACATAGTAACGGGCCCATGTGAGACAACCACCATATGTGATGTGGCAGGTTAGTCGTGTTGAGCAAAAACCTAAAGACTTATTATCAATGTCGGTTCAAATTTATGTAGGCCTTACCATTTTGGCCACTAGCATATAAGGGCATGACCCGCATTTGACCAAAACGAACGTAATTGATCTACATAGACGTCCAGTTCGATGAGAATCGATTTTAGTAGAAACAATGAACTTTTTTACGCCCAGTTCCATGGGAATTATCACATAATTGCATGAAAATTCAAATTCTTGGTTTTCGAAGCAAAAAAAAAAGATAATAAAATTATGTGCATAATTGTTTTTAAAAGCAATTGTACAAGGCATAAAGTAAAATTTAGAGGATTACTTAGAAGTATACAAGGCGTCATTCGGAATAACTTATTGAAGTTTTTGTGGAATAAAATCAGTTTCTTTATTACCTTCGGTAAGTATAAGTTCAACTTCAGGTGTCAAAGTTTCAATTTAGAGCCGTATTAATCAAGTTCGTGAATGCCAGTGTACATTAATAATATTGAACTTAGGTACCCATGACATAGTGGAAGTACTTTCAACTTAATACGATTCGATACACTTAACTGATTCACCAATTCGCCACCACAATGTTTCTATTTGGTCGTGGACGGATATAACGGGGTAATCACCCGTCATTTTTGTTAATTTTCCACAAATACCCTTACCATAAGCATTGTGAGAATGTTTCATTTCCACCACATAGAATCGCATGAAAGTTCAAATTCTTGGTTTTGAAATCAATAAAAAGATAATAGAATTACGTGCATAAAAAAATTAAACCGATAGTACAAGGCTTAGAGTAAATTTTAGAAGATTACTTAGAAGTATACAAGGCGTCATTCTCATAAACTTGTGGAAGTTTATGGGGAATAAAATCAGTTTCTTTGTTACCCTCGATAAATATATAAGTTCAACTTCAGATGTCAAAGTTTTGTTTTAGGGCCGATTGTAATCGAGTTTGCGAATGCTAGTGTCCATTAATAATATTGCACTTAGGTCCTCCTAACAGAGTGGGAGTACTTTCAATGTAATATTGGAGATGCACTTAACCGATTCACCAATTCATGACCACAATGTTCCTATTTGGCCATGGAAGGATATTAAGGGGTAATCGCCCATCATTTTTGTAATATTGCACAAATACCATTACCATAAGCGTTGTGAGAACATTTCACATAGAATTGCATGAAAGTTCAAATTCTTGGTTTATGAAGTAATAAAAAGATAATAGAATTATGTGCATAAACGGGAAGTCTTTTAGAGCCGCTATCTTAACAGGTAGTTATTTACTACACATTTCCTAATTTTGATTGTGATACATAAGAACGAAGTCGCAATTATGTCGTACGAAACGAATCCAAAAATGACCCCTCTTCGACATCGTCTGAATTGAAAATTCTGGCACCAAAAATCCCCCCCGTCAAATTTTCATTTAAATAACATTCAGTAAGAATACACAGATCCCATTAATTCTCCTCCAACCCCAACAGGATACCATCCTTTTCATTTCACACAAACAATAAATATCTCACTCAATTTGCTTCTCTAAAACATCAACAAGCATACGAGAATGAAGCATCTCTGTGTTCAAATTAAATGAGGTAGTTCTACATTCATTCCATGTTCATTTCCAATCTTTATTATAAAAGTATGATGATAGCATGTTGTATGGTGTATATTTTTTTGTGTTTTCATAGATAGTGCAATGTTTGAAAGGTGTGATAAAAATGGCTTAGATTAGGGATAATTGTGGAAAATATCCTTGTCTTCGTATGAATACGGGTTGAATATGCGACGTCGGTCATAGGTGATCATCCCATACGTTATGTGACTGGAAAGTCATTGACGTCGCAAATGCTATGACATTATTGGAATAAAAGTTGAATATTCAACGTCACACAATTGTCGATCATTGCGACATCGCTTCCAAACCGAACGGGTAATTTTAACATGTTTAGATTAATCTCGTCTATGTATGACTATATTATGGGACTGCCAAATTCTAACATAAGCTTTATTTTGTGTGTATTATTTTTAATAGGATCTAGATAGTTACTGATGGACTTCCAGTGTGCAATGGGGACAGTGTAGGCTCAATACAATAATTGATGTTTCAATTTCATACCAACATCATGTATATTAATATATTCTAACATGTATTTATATCATTATTCTACTTCTGTTGGTTCCTTACACTCTCTTTTTTTTGACATCAATTGTCGAGTAATTTATTGTAATGTGATTTGTAAACATTTTGCAAAATGTGGAGCGTTAGATGACATGTAACGGATACCGATGAACAAATGTTTGTGTAATAAAATATTAAATCAAATATTAGGTAACATGTAACATTTGTGCAATCAAATATTAAATTTTATAAAATTGTACGAGAACTAATTTCTCTGAGACTAATCTGCGTCTCACATTAACCGGTGGAGCCTCGAAACTTGACCGACATCGCACAAACTGGAAGCTTCTCTCGTTGCATCGCCTAAACAAAACGACATCGTATTCAAGAGCCTTTCACGTCAGCATGCACACGATGGGGCTCCCTCCAACATGCGGTTTCACAGACCATTATCCACTATGCCGTAATCATTTATCCATGATCCCGACATTGTGGACATCACAACAATTGCAGTCCTCTCGTTTGACTTCTTGCTATCAACGACGTCGCATAATAGCAGGTCGATGTCATTAAGGTCTACAACCTGAGCACCTGCACTGACCAGCTTCTTGATGCTCCAAATGTCTGTTCCATGATGGTGTTGCTATGCTTTTCAGCGGACTTGAGGATGGTTCCATTGAATTTGGGAATTCGTCAACATGGCCCTCCAAACTACACAAAGGCGTAACATCTTCGACAAGTTGGGTGTTCAATTGCAAAATCCAGTCAAAATTGGGGGTTTAAGAGTTGTTTTCAGAGTGCTGAAATATGCAGATTTTGGGTTCAAGAAATGTGTAATGGATACCCTTACAATTTTCTCTACTTCGATTACAATGCTTCTAATGGTGCTCGAACTTCCAAAAATTCCATCCTCCTGAAAAACACCCTAGCCATTAATAAACATCCATCTCTCTAATAGATTTCTAATGAGGCTATAAAACGGGGTTCTAATGAGGCTATTTTGAAGAAATAAGAACCTTGCGCACCCCTACATTCCAGGAAACCAAATAGGATTCCAATAAAACTATTCCCATGAAGGAAGAGCCTAACAACAAGCCTTTCCCCACTACTACAAATCAAAGACCCAAACTCTCCGCGTCTATTGTTGTCATCACCTGAAAGTGAAAGCTTCCTCCTGAATGTGATGATCCTAATACCATATAACTGAAACCAAAGAGAAAGCGCCACATACCTTCATTAGAAGTCACCCTTTTGAAAGTGTTAGAGGGGCACAACAAGGCTCCTATTTTTGGAGTGTATCTCTCATATGTCTATGACATCTTCTTTACTAGAAGCAAAGATAGGACTTTATGTGTTTGGGAAAGAAATAATGGGGCTTGTGTTTACTCAGTTAAATTGGGAAATGAGAGCAAATGCTCAATTACTCAATCTCCATGGCTATTTGTGACTATGGACACTAGCATTAAGGTCTACAACTTGAGCACCTGCACTGACCAGCCGAAATTATTTTGGATTCAAGGAAGGTGTATTAGAAACCCTTACAAGTTTCTCAACTCTGATTACAATGCTTCTAATTTTGCTCGAACTTCCTATGATGACATACTCAACAAAACCACCCTAGCCATCAATAAACACCCTGCTCTAAGGCTATAAAACATAGGCTTTATAGCCTTATAGATTTCTTATGAGGCTATAAAACAGGGTAATGACGAGGCTATCTTCAAGACAGAAAACCTTGCCCCACCCCTGCATTCCAAGAAACCAAAAAGATTTTTGATGTGACTATTCTTGGGAAGGAAGAGCTTGACACCAAGCCTTTCCCCACCCCTGCAAACTAAAGACCCAAAATCTTCGAGTCTATCACTGACACCACCCAAAAGTGAAAGCTTCCTCCATAATGTGATGATCCTGATACAATCCGACCAAAACCAAAGCGAAAGCGCCCAAATCCTTCATCAGAAGTTACCCTTTTAAAGTGTTAGAGGGGCATAGCAAGGCTATTATTACTAGAGTGTGTCTCCCATATGTCTATGAAAATTTCTTTACTGGAAAAAAATATAATACTTTATGTACCCTGGACAAAATAATAAGGCTTTTGTTCACTCAATTAAATTATGAAATCAAATCAAATGCTCGATTACTCAAGCTTCATGGATATTTGTGACTATGGACAATGACCTTAAGGTTTACAATCTGAGCACCTGCACTGACCAGCTTCTTGATACTCCAAATGTTTGTTCCATGGATGGTGTTGCTATGCTTTTTGGAGGACTGGAAGATGGTTCCATTCAATTTTGGGAATTTGTCAACATGGCCCTCCAGACTACATAGAGAGGTAGCATTTTTTATAGGTAGGTGTTCGACTGCAATATCCTGTCAAAACTAGGGGGTTTTAGAGTTGTTTTCAAAGTGCCGAAGTATGCATATTTTGGGTCCGAGGAAGGTGTAATAGAAACCCTTACAAATTTCTCTACTCTGATTATAATGCTTCCAATGGTGCTCAAACTTTCGATAACTCCATCCTCAACAAATCCACCCTAGCCATCAAGAAATACCATGCTCTGAAATAGGTTTCTGATGAGGCTATAAAACAAAGTTTTGAGGAGGCTATATTGAAGAAAGATGAGCCTTATCCCACCTCTTCATTCTAAGAAACCAAACATGATTCCAATGTGACTATTCTTAGGAAGGAAGAGCCCGACACCAAGATTTTCCTACAACTACAAACCAAAGACCCAAACTCTTTGAGTTTATCACTCACACCTGGAAGCGAAAGCTTCCTCGTGCCATCCAATAGAAATCAAAGCCAAAAATCCCCATATTATTAATAAAAAAAATTTATGGTTTCAATATAGATTTTCTCTCTCTACCTTAGAGTTTAGAGAAGCTCCTTCCCGTTCCTTACGGTGCAAGGATTTCTACCAACTCCCTACCCAGCATGGATCAGAGCAAACTTTCCAACCAATTCCTCTCCCTGCATGGATCAGCGCAATAAAGTCCACCATATAAATCCCTCCCAACTCAGATCGACGACAAACTTTCGACGATGATGAATTTGGAGGCACTTGAGCAGCTGTACGCTAACCTATGGCTTACGGAGGAGGATAACCATCCGCAGGTTACGCCGCTAAATTCCGACCGATCCCAGTTTCGACTGGCATTGGTGGGCAAAGTTTTGGCTCCTCGACGGATTCCGCACGAAGAGATTATCGACTTGTTCCAGCGCCTTTGGGGGTATAAGGAACTCCATGTCTAGAAAGTTTTTGTGTGATAATGTGATCTTGTTTCAGTTCTCCAACTCGGCAAATAAGGCTTGGGTTCTTGAGTGAGAACCATGGTTATTTGGTAAATATCTGTTGGCACTTCGTGAGCCATACGAAGGCATGGTAGCGCCCCAGATCCAATTCACAACATGTTCGTTTTGGATTCACGTCCACCGGGTACCTACTTTTGCCATGAACGAAGTATCAGCAAGGTTGATCGGAGATGCAATTGGCAAGTTTGTGGCAGTGGAGAAGGACGTTGATGGTTCTATGGTAGGCCCCTACATGCGAATCAAGTGCGAAATCGACATTACAAAACCTTTGAAGAGGATTCAAATAGTTGGCCCGCAGGAGGACCAGATGCAACTGTTGCTCCAATACGAAAAGCTACCTAGGTTTTGCTCGTATTGTGGACGACTGGGGCATGGCCTTAGGGATTGTGAAAGCAGAACCTTAGCGCCTATCGCCGACCGAGATACTATACATTACTCTCCGTTACTGAGTGTGAACCCCAACTTGTCGCCGTTTCTGGGTGCAGGGAGAAAAAGGCTACCAACCCAGGAGTTGAGTAAGGCAGGAAGGTATAATAGGCAAAACGCATACCCAAACGAGGATAGAGAAGAGAGCCATGGAAACCGGGGAAACAATCGGAGTGAGATGGTGCAACATGATGTTGGGAATAGAACAAGGCTGGGTGTAAATCTGAGTGAGCCGCAAGCAACTTCGCAAGCGGTGAATATTACTGTGGACGCCAACACCATAGCCCAAACAATATCTTCTTTCATGGAGTCCCTAACCAATGTGGTGCCACAATGGGG
Organism: Rubia tinctorum; assembly: GCA_032355605.1. NCBI lineage: Eukaryota > Viridiplantae > Streptophyta > Magnoliopsida > Gentianales > Rubiaceae > Rubia > Rubia tinctorum. Next base: position 759 of record JAULKM010100959.1, on the reverse strand, counting down.
AGTTGGAAATTTTGATCGCGAGCGGGCACCCCTGAAGAAACCCCCACCTCCCAAATTGTTTTGAAACCCCAATTTGGAGGCCGAGTTTAGAGGGAATTCCGGATTCATTCAGTGGTAACTTAGTGATCTCATATGGCAAGCCTGAGCATAAAAATGATGGCACTCCTACCCGGCCAATGAAGACACCTCTCATTGAAGAACTGGATGAACAACACTTGGTGGATGAACAAGTGGAGCAGGAACAATCACCGCTAGAGGATACTTCTACCATGCTTTTGGTACAACCAAGCTCACCACCAAGGCAACAAGCCTTCCCTCTAGCAGACCCACTCAGCCCGACAATGGTCCAGGTGCCTATTCAATTTGCTTCACCAGCAGGCCGAATTATGAAGCAGGTGGAGAGAAGCCGTAAGAAAAATAAAACACCCAAGAAAAGGGAACCTAAAAAGATCGTGTCGGAAAAGTCGCAAATCAAGAATGGCAGGGGTCAAACGAAAAGGAAGCTAGAATTGGGAGCCTTAAACCATGAGATTGGTGATATAGAGGGAAAGAAGCAGAAGCCGTATGAAAGCCTCGAGGAGGCATCTCCAGTCGTGGCAGGCTTGAGTATTATAAAGGCCGTGACTGGTGGACATGACCAGTCCTGCCCGGGCCAATGAATATCATGAGTTGGAACTGCCGCGGACTTGGAAGAGTTCGGGCAGTTCAGGAGTTGCGTGCCATGGTACGCTTGAAATCCCCGTTAGTTATTTTTCTTTG
>JAULKM010100958.1:0-10331 GCA_032355605.1 Rubia tinctorum | reverse complement strand
AACATCGTAGGACACAATTGTCACCGGTTTTTAGTAGTTCTTCTTCTAGCAACACTAGTATTCGAAAGTAGTTTTTTTATCCAGTGACTTTTCGTACTTATGAACATCTTCATATTATGTAATAGTTGGTCATTATAATTTTGTTGTATTAAGCGTGCAAAATTTTTTTTGTTCTATTCAGCGTGACATTTTTTTTTGTATTAAGCGTGCAAAAATTTTTTTACGCCTTTTCCACCACCCCTTGCCAGAGCTCCTGGTTCCGCCACTGCTCCACTGGGAATGACTTTGTGCCCAGAGTGGAGGGAGCAGCATGCCTTGTGTGTATACTGCGAGTTCTTGGATGGCTTATGTCGACTACAGGCTTGGCCTTGTGCCTAACTTGGGATGTTTTGTTTAGAAAACAAGGCCTGTGTCTAAGAGGCTAGTGTTGGACTATAAACAATCAGTTTCTGGCCATCTCTCCAAGGACGTTGTATTTTCATTGAAATGCAGCTCAGATAGTTTTGTACCAACTCATTCTTTTTAATTTAACTCCCCAGTGGATCTAAACTCATTCTCATTAATACTTCCACTCTTAGGTGGTTCTGATTTTTGCAGTTTTTTTTCTCATGTTGATATTTTTCATTTTTTGGGTGAGGTTTAGTTGATATGAGTAGATGTTTTGTAGTTTTTTTGGGTGATATGAGATGATGTTTATAATTTTTTTCCTCTCATGTTGATATTTTTCATTTTTCGGGTGAGGTTTAAGTGATGAGAGTTGATGTTTGTAGTTTTTTTAGTGATATAGGATGATGTTTGTAGTATTTTTTTTCTCATATTGATGTTTTTCATTTTTCGGATGAGGTTTAGGTGTTAGGAGTTGTTGTTTGTAGCTTTTGGGTGATATAGACTGATATTTGTAGTTTTTTTAAGAATAAAATAATTGTTGAAGTTTTATGATTTTCAGAGTGGAGAATTTATACTCTTGAGGTACCGTAAATTTTTTGTTGATGTTTTTGTTTTTGTTTTCTCTCATGTTGATATTTTTCATTTTTTGGATCAGTTGTAGTTGATATGAGTCAATGTTTCGTAGTTTTTTGGGGGTATATGGGTTGATATTTTTACCCCTTTTCCTCTCATTTTGATGTTTTTCTTTTTCTATGTGAGTTTTAGGTGATAAGAGTTGATGTTCATAGCTTTTTGGTGATATGGTTGATGCTTGTGATGTTTTTTTTTTCCTTATGATGACGTTTTTCATTTTTCGGGTGAAATTTTGGTGATATAAATTAATGTTTTTAGTTTTTGGGTGATATAGGTTGATGTTTGTAGTTTTTTAATTAAAAAATGATAATGTAAGCTTTGCTGATATTTTTATGATTTTAAGTTTATGATGTTTATGATTTTCAATTGATGTTTTGTTAGTGGTAGTCGATGATTTCCAATTTAATGTTTATTTTTATTTAATTTTTTATATACTATCAGCTGCAAAATTTTAGTTAATGTTTTATAATTTTTCGTTGATATTTAGCTAGTTGTAACTGATGTTTATAATTTTCAGTTCGATGATCATATTAATTTTTTGAATTTTTCAAAACAATTTTTTTTTGCAGATTGTGGCTAGCGGGAAAATCATGGGAAAAAATTGAACAAAAAAGTGGGGCGACGTGGATTTTAATATTATACCACCCATGGGTGATGGAGCGTGTGTGTTATAAAAGTTTTAGGTGGATATTGGTATGGAGGGACCATAATCCGTACTCAACCTTCCCCATTGTCATCCTTAGGCGCTGAAAGTTTTTTTATTTTCTACCTGTTAAAGAATTTATATAATAAGGCAAATGAGCTTTTTGACCACTAAACTATCTCAATATTTTCATTTTAGTTGCTCATTTTTTTCCAAACACGTTTGACCATTGAACTATCAAAATGGACAAGTCATGACACTTCAATTAGATCAACCCATAAACAATTTAATTTGTATCACTACGTTCATAATTAATGACAAAGTTAAGGGAAATATAGTCTTTCTTTATCTACTATCTTCTCTTTTCCCCATCCACCCTATCCCAGTTCAACACACGTCATCGCAACACCTCCCTCCATCCCTCCCATGTCAATCCCACCATAAAGCCCCAACCCAACACCACCTCCCTCCATCTCTCCAATCCCCTTCCAGTGGCCTATTAGCAAAACAGTCATAACAAAATCATAACAAACCCAAAAACCAGACAACACAAAATTAAGAATTAAAGACCACAGATCTCAAACGATCATTCACCATTCAAGGAGAGCAATTGTTACAACTCAAGATGTACAATGTACGTCTCTTCAAATCCTACCCTCGACAACCCTGGGAAGTCGTCACCTTACCTCTAAAATATACAATTTATAAGCCCTAAATGCTTCCTAAATACAATTAAGTAGATAGTGGAAAATCGGGATCGTCCACAAAGAAGGGGAATTTTCTTAAGAATTCATGAAGCGCATATATACACACACACACACACGTGTGAGTGTGTCTATACACACACATATAAAGTAATTAAAGAGGGGAGGTTTTGGCTTTGTTTTTTCTAAGTTATGAAATGAAAAATAAGACAACTAGCATATAAAGGCAATTATGCTAATCATGCAACAAACTAAGAAAAGAAAATAAAAACACAAGTGACAGAGTCTTGGGGGCAATTGATTTTCACTTTCAATTGTCTTATAGATCATAAAAACAATCACTCATTTACTCATCTTGATTACCTATTGTGAATGCTATCACTTCCATTTTGAAGATAAACATTTCGTTCTTCTTAAGAGCAATTTACAAAAGCGTTCAATAACTATTTGTAAACCTCACCAATGATCACTTTGGACAAACAACGCCTAAAGGAATTTCATCAATGACATCATGCATGAAGAACCAATGATTAGATAACAACTACAAGCATTCTACTAAATGCCTAGCCATTTAACCAAATAATGCATTTCCTAGGGTCAATCAAGAAAGAACGACAGTCGAGACTTTCCCATTAGTGCTACCTTAAGATAAACATGACAAAGATCAACATTATCACATTCATCTAGATTTCTTAACTGTTGGAATAGTATTCTTCAGTCAATGTGCAGTTTCCATAATATAGTTTACAGATTAATTACGGAGATAATTAATTTAGTTATTTTGATTGATCATACTGTTTAGTTGGAAACAATTTTCGATCAGCTAGCATCAATTATATTGGGCTTGGACCTCATTATAAATGAACCTACAGGGTCACACACAAAGCATAAAATTGGATAAAAGAAATAACTATTGAGCTAAGAGCCAAGATAGTAATTATATGAGAAATGAGTTTAGAAATCATTAAGTAAAATTAGGCTAAGCCCAAATTGACTTAGGAATAGGGTTTATAGTTATGTTTATTCTGTACAAGTAGATACTTTACAAGATTAAACATTACGACAAAAAATTTGAACCCTAGTCGTTCCAGACGACAGAAACAAAATAATCCTACCATTCTCATAAAACAACCTTGCCGTAAAAGAGAAGAATGAAGACACAATCGTCTTTTCTTGCTAATCTAATTTAAGCTGACAACGGTGTAGGTGGTCTGATCGTGTTATGTGGATACGTATAGAGGGATCGCATTTGAGATTATCATCTCTGTGATTGAACATTTCAACGCACACTTCAAAGATAATCTGAACCCTTTGATAGATTCAGATTAAATACATGCATGAGATCTTGAATATGGTTATTGATATTCTGCTAAATTATATTTAGTCAATTTCTTACAGTGGTATCAGAGTTTCTTGCATGTTCTAGTTTGATCTAGACAATATGTGAATTAGAACTGCATAATATGGTGTTTAAATTCATGTTCATGTTTTTTTTATAAAAAAAAAATCAATCATTCCAAAATGCTGGGAAAAATGTCAAGTGGTTATTACAATGAGTGGAATTGACATCCATCCTAACTAGCCTCTAGTAATAACTAACATATTGCAAGGAAATTTAAATTACATGTCAACCAGACTGATCATCTGTACTATTACAGATCACAGATCCAATAAAAAACTGCAACATCGCCCTCAGGGATATTAACTTGCTTCCTGCGAAAGACATGACCACTTGTCAAAGAGGAGCGTATCATGTATCAATAACATTGTACCAAACATGGATCTTCTCCAACTGTAACACCACTTGATCTAACCACGATCTATGTTGTCCAAACTGTAGACACCTTGAAAAACACAGATCTGACACAGCTATGACGTATCCAAATTAATGGAAACCCAAAAGCAAAACCACAAACGAAATTATGAACACACGATCTGTAAAGCAGATCGAGAACAGTACATCAACGTGAACAACTAAATCGGGTTATCGTCATGAATACAACGATCTAATCGATCAGGTCGAAAAACAAAACTAATCCGTAGAGATAAATCTCACACTTATTAAATAACAGAAACATAAATTATAATAAATTGTTGTTCACCGTCTCCCTAATGGGAAGGTGAGTAAAAATATTGAAAAAGAAGAAGGGTTGCGTTAAGTCTCGATTAGTTCATCGATAGGAACTACTCCATAATTAGATCTATGTATTTGTTGATCGAGCGTGTTCATGTTTTAATCAAGTAATTATTGGATGATTTAATTTGATTTAAACCCACTAATTTTTTTATTATTTGTTATTGAAAAATTACCATTCACGATCGCAATTACTATTCACAGCCGGAAACACTATTCATCAGTGGCGCGGTTACTGTAATAGAGGCCGATGCTGATGTTAAAAATAAATTATGGTTTACATTGGTTGGGCCAAATTAAAAAAAATTGATTGGATATATTGGGTAGGGCCTATTAATTTGATTATTTGCTTTAAATAAATGTGACTGGGCCACATGATTAATAATTCAGTCCAAGTTGATTTCACTAGGCTGGTCCTGATCTGGAAAACCAAGATCTGGTTAAGTTCAAGTCTGGACGGAACCGATTGGTTCGGTTCGGACTAAATCGAGTTGGTCATTAGAATGTTTTAAAAATTAATTAATTAAAATTTGAACTAGGATGGGCTTGGTGGATAGTTTCTTTTCAATTTCATTAAATTATAAGTAGGAGTAGTTTTAATTTTTAGAAATTAAAATTAAATATGAACCAAATTTTAGTAATTTTACTTTAAAAATTAAAATTAAATATAATTTTTTTATTAATTAGGTTATGGATGTTGATTATTAAAGTATAATTATTTTATTAATATAAAGTAATAAAATATTAGGTGATGATAATTAAGGTTAATAATTTTATAAATTAGTTAAATTAATTATTTTGGTTTATATATTATCTAATAATTTAACTCATTTAGTAATTTAGAATTATTAAATATGAAAAATATAATTCAGGTTAATAATTTTATAAATTAGTTAATTTAATTATTTTAGTATGGGTAATTGCATAATTATTATGTGATTTTATTTCAATTTTCTTTTATATTTAATTGGGTCATTCACTTTATAAGTGAATGGGTGCATGTGTGAATTGGATTAAATGAAGGGTTATAAGTGACTAGTATGATCCAAATAAATATGGTTTGTATACAGTTTATGAAGTATTGTAATTTAAATACAGCCTGGGTTCATTTTTATGTTTAAGTTGACATAAATTGTAAGTTCGATGCAAAGATCAAAGGATGAAATCCAGCAAACAAGATTTAAAAAATTCAAAATTAGGAGGGTCATACTAGGATCACTTTAATTGCATTTATTTTTTGTTTTTATTTATTGCTTTATATTAGAATTGCATGTGGTTGGTTTATATGTGTTGAATGATTATAGAACTAGTTCACTAATAATCAAAGAAATATAATAACCTAGGTCTCAAAAGCAATAATGAGCAAAAAATTGTCTTTCCAAAACCAGAACACCTATTAAGCGCTCGAATACCAGTGACATATTTTTGCCAAAGTGATAGTGTCATTTCTAATCTTGGGACAAATGCGGGTAGACCTAGTGAAAGGGGTTTACATGTTGGTTTTGGTTTACTTGTCAATATCAGTGAGGGGTCCTCAAATGTTGAGGCAAATGAGATAGGTAATACATTGAATGTATCTTATCGGCCAAGAGTTGTATTGGATACTATTATCAATGGGATTGCTGACCTAAAATCAAAAGAATTAAGACAAACCAAAACATGCTTAAAACCTTGTGATTTTGAAGGTCTTGGAATCATTTTATTCATGGGATCAACTTGGACTGAATAAAATGTTTAGATAACCCGTATTATTGCATTTATGCCTTTTTTTTACTTTTTATTTATTTTAAATGGTTTATTTATTGCATTTTTATGTTGTAGAATTATGGTTGAAAATAGTAACAACAACACGTTTAATGTGTGTTCAATCCCTGAGAAGGATAAGTTGAACGATAACAACTTTCTTGACTGGCAGAGGAACTTGAGAATAGTTTTGATGCAATAAAAGAAGGAACATGTGATTCATGAACCAATCCTTGAACTCGATGATGGGGCAACCCTGACTGAGAGATATGCAAACATTCGACTTCTTGATACCACCACTGATGTCAAATTCCTTATGATGGCTAGCATAAGTCCTGATTCCCAAAAGCATTTACTGAACTCTGATGCTTACAACATCAAACTGGAGCTCCACAATATGTTTCAGGAGTAGGCCAGGGTTGAAAGGTTTGAGACCAATAAGGTTATTCTCGATTGTAAGCTCGATAATGGGAAACTAGTGAGACCTCATGTTTTGAAAATTATTGGATTATTTGATAAAATGGAGAGACTTGGTTTCCCTTATGGCTAAGAGTTGGCCATTAACATCACTCTCCATTCACTTCCCGAGGGCTATGATGCTTTCAAGTTGAATTATAATATGAATGGAAGGGATAAGACTTTGACTGAGCTGCATATGGTGCTTAAAACTACTTGACCAAGAGTTCAGAATGAGATAAAGAAAGAGGTTCTCATGGTGCAAAAAAGAAATGGGTTCAAGATGACATGGATGAAGAAATAAGTGGCAAAGGGTAAGGGAAAAGGCAATGGCAAGAAAGCTGCCAATGCGCCTAAAGTCCAGCCTCCTGCTAAGAAGTAGAAAGGTGTAAGCTCTGATGAGTCCTAATGCTTCTACTCCATTGACACTGGCCATCTGAAAAAAGATGGCCACACGTTCTCAGAGGATAAGAAAAAGGGAAAGTTCGCTAGCAATGCAAGTATTTTCGTTATAGATTTTCATTTTGATGACTCTACTTCATTGGTATTGGATACAGGATGTGGTTCTCACATTTGTTCAAATGTTCAGGGACTAAAAAATGTAGGAGTTTTCCAAACAGAGAAGTTTACCTACATATGGGAAATGGAGCAAGAGTTACTACATTAGCCGTAGGAATGTATCATTTATCTTTACCCTTTGGGTTTACACTGGATTTGAATAATTGTTATTTTGTTCCTAGTGTTACCAAAAATATTATCACTATTTCTATGTTGGACATGGAAGGTTTTCATTTTATAATAAAGATAGTAGTTGTTCAATTTATTTGAAAGAGACGTGTTATGGTACAACAAAGTTAAGCAATGGTCTTTACTTGCTTGATTTGGATAGACATGTTTATAACGTAAATGTTAAAGGGGATAAAACAAATTATTCAAATACAACTTAACTCTAACATTGTCGATTAGGCCACATCAACATAAAATGCATTCAGAGACTCCAAAAGGAGGATATCATTTGACTTGGAGTTGATTGATAAATGTGAATCTTGTTTGATGGGGAAAATGACAAAATCACCCTTCAATGGGTTGGGTGAGAGAACAAATGAGATATTGGTTATTATTCACACTTATGTGTTTAGACCAATGAGTTCAAATGCAAGAGGTGGATTCAGATACTTTATTACATTCACCGATGATTTGAGTAGATATGGTTATTTTTATTTGATGAGAAACAAGTCGGAGTCCTTTGAAATATTTAAGGAGTTATAGATTGAAGTTCATAATCAACATGGAAAGAAAATCAAAGTACTTCGATCGGATCGAGATCACAAATATTTGAGTCAGGAATTCTTTGACCATAGTTTGACATCAAGGATTCAGGCACTCTTAACTACTTGCTTGGTTCGAAAGTTACACCCCTGCCTCAGGTTTACTTCTCGGCCAAGCAAAGTATACCACAAATATTATCAATCATGTCGGGATGTCTGATGCTACCCCAGTCTCTACTCATTTAGTGCCAGGCTTGCGGCTCCACAGCTCCATTAGCCCCCCATTTTGGAATCTGACTCTTGACCGCTCTCTAGTTAGGGCTCTTCAGTACCTGAAGATTACACGTCTTGACTTGGCCATTGAGGTCAACACAGTCAGTCGGTGTTTTCGGGACCCTCGTGATAATCATTTTGCCACGGTCACTCAAATTCTTTGATACGTTCAAGGTACTTTGCATTTTGGCCTTGCCTTTTGGATTTCGAGTTCTTCCGAGGTGCTGAGTTATTCAAATGTTGATTGGGCTCGCTGTCTTGAGACCCGCATATCCAAATATGGTTATGCTGTTTTTCTTGGTGGAAAAATTGTTTCCTTGAGTGGCAAAAAATAACCCATTGTTTCTCGTTCTAGCACGGAGTTTAAGTATCTGGCTCTCGCCAACACCGCCTCTGAGGTTGTTTGGTTGACTCATCTTTTTTGTGATCTTTGTGTCCTGTTTTCTAGTTTTCCGCTGCTGTTATGCGACAACAGTAGTGCTATCTTCTTGGCTCAAAATCTAATTATTCACAAGCAGGCAAAGTACATCAACATCGACTATCACTTTGTTTGAGTGTTGGTTGCTTCTGGAAAGATGTGTGTTGCTCATGTTCCTACTACTCTTTAGATTGCGGACATTTTGACAAAAGGGCTCTCTCGTCCACTGTTCGAGTTTTCCAGATCTAAGTTTTGTGTCACTGAGCATCCAACACTCCGCTTGAGGGGGTGTTAGAATCAGTCAAATATCTGATTAGATATAGATACGTTTGATGACTAAACTAGAGTTATTTTAGTATTAGTATTCCTTATCTCATTTGTACTCTATTTATTCTGAGCAGTAATACTAAAATTGTTACCAGAAAACATTGTTTTAGCATCAAATCATACACAATATTCCTTTTTATTAAAAATTTAAGTCTCATATTTCTCCCGCTCTTTCGTTCCTACTAAAAAGTACCATCAAATTCCAACAAAAATATAGAGAAAACTATTACAATCTCGAGCACAGGTGGGATGATTCTTTATATATATTTTTTGTAGGGTTTTGTCAATAATGATATGATGTCAATAATGATTTGTTTAAAAGGTTGGAATTAATCTATTTGGTTTATAGTTTATATTTTATGATTTTTTGGATGTTATTATCTTTTATTTCAAATTAAGTGAAATATGAAAATAATACAAAAAAACACTAGTTTCTAATTAATATCTAACTTTTATCTTTAATTTTTTTTATATTGATTGTGTTTAAAAACTAGCTATTGATTATATATACATACATACACACATGTGCTTAAAAATAGGGTAAAATACATTTCTAACCCTAAGTTTTGGCAGAAAGTGCCAATATAACCCCGCAAAAATGAGAAACGACCATGATAACCCTAACTTTATGACGAATTATACAGTTATAACCTTTTGTGCTAATTTTTGCGTTAGCTAAACCTAAAAGGTTTGGAATACCCTCGCTATTAAGCTGAAAATTTTTCCCCTATTTACCCCTCTTTATCATATAAATCACCCGCCACTATCTTGCCACCGTCCACCCCCGCACGCCACCATCTCTGATCTCCACCTCCACCCCGATCTCGACCCTAAACCCTAAACTGTCACCATCGCCACCACCTCCCACCACCACCTCTCCTCACCCTTCTTCTCTTTACTCACCACCACCCGCCCGCCACAACCTCTCCTACCCGTTATCTATGTGGATGGTAGACATGGCTATATTTCTTGGTTGTAATAGGACTCCTTACAAGCATTGTTTTCATCTACCATTATATTTAATAATCAAGACTTTATTAAACCAAAAAATAACCCCTCATGTGCAAATTTTTAGAATATCCCCTTTAAAGCACTCTCTATGCTCGCCTCCACCCCCCCCCCCTCCCCCCTAAACCCTTCTGCCACCGGCCCGCCACCACCTTTCCTCCCCTTTCTTCACTCCAATATTCACCATAAACCCTAACCTCTCCCTCTTTCATCGCCACCACCTCCCGCCACCATCTGGCTTCTTCTAAAGGCTCATCGCTACTAGCCCGCCACCACCTCTTCTCCATTTCTTCTCTCAGCTCACCACCGCCAACCCCAAACCCGCCCCCCCCCCCGC
>JAULKM010100957.1:0-10331 GCA_032355605.1 Rubia tinctorum | reverse complement strand
GTTGTGTGTCTTGTGTTTATTTACTTTACATACTTGGTTAGGTTAAGACTACGTTGGAACACAGGTTAACTAGATAACGTCTAAAATGGTAAAACCAGTTTTTCAAATATGAACTTTGGTCTTTCGTACGTGTGCATAATTATGCAACACTAGTAATACTTAGGGCCTGTTCTAACAAGGGAAGTGAGTTTGCCAGATCTTCTGCAATCATATTTCTCGGTCAAAAGATATGATTCTTGACATCATGGGTGACTATGGCATTACCAATTATACTAGAGCAAAAACTTTTTACATGTTTCTTGGATGGATGATGCCATATTCCTTTGTATCTCCAAATCTAGGTATCTTCATAAGATTGATAGATAGGCTTTTGTATCTCCGAATTCGCTCTTACTTATTCAAATCTCCCAATTTTTGCAACATCCTACTGATTACCATTTCAAAAGAGCTCTTCACATAGTTAATTACCTTGAAGTCATGTACATCTCGTGGTTTAATTTTATTGTGTTAAACCACATCCCTCCATTCATGCATATTGTGATGCAGATTGGAGTCGTTATATAGACTCTAGGAGATAGGTTACATGATTTTCTATCTTTTTTGGTGCTTCCTTACTACTATTATCTTGGAAGTCCAAGAAACTGTCTATTATTTCCATGTCCTTTGCAGAATCTCAACATTGTGATAATCAGGTAGTTATCTATATTTCTTCCAGTTCAGTTCTTGAGGAATGCACTAAGCCTTCTGAAATGTTTCTGCACGGGTTTAACTTGCAGGCATATTCACCAAGATCCACAACTCTTATCAAGTTTTGGATTTCGTTATTTCTCCCCAAGTCTAGCTTGAGGAGGGGCTGAAGGGATGTTCGATTTCTAGTGCAATTGATGCAACATAATCCAGTTTTGTGGCATGTTAGTTCGCCCCTTTTACCTTGATTTTTTGGTTAACATCAAATAACTGAGGTAAAAAGTTTTTTTACCCCGGTTTTTTTTCAAACTAAAAAATATTATTTACCTCGGTTATAAAAAACCGATGTAAATAATTAGTTTTTACCTTGGTTCAATTGAAACCAAGGTAAATAATTTTGAAAATCGAAGTGAACAGTATGACTGACGTATGTGCGACGTCGGTAGTGTGGGTCAAATCAAGCAATAGTAGTTATTCGTGACATGACGAACCTTGCTCTCTTGATCGGTTTGACCAATTGTTAGATGACGGCATGGAGCGACATCGCATCGCTCGCGATTTAGTTTGTAAGTTTGGTTCCATTGACAAAATTCAATCATTATACCCAAAAAATTTCTCCCCATTCGAAGATGCCTCTTCAAATAAGTTACTGAAATAATTCAATCATGATACCTAACAAATTAGTTAAAATCTTCAAATATGGTAGTGAAATAATTTGAGAAACAGTACTGGTCATGAAAATATCCTTACAATTACTGCCTAAATTCGATTAATAATCCAACAAAACCAAAATTTGTTCAATCAGCTCGCATTATGATAATCTTGAAGAAAATTGGCCCCCTGCTTCTACAACCTCGGAGAACAAGGTGTCCCCAATGCGTTTTGGAAAGGAACTCGCCAAAATCCTTTGGAGATAGGGCATTGATCTTCCCACACTCTGAAGTTCATTCGTCACTCTATCCCATAGCACCTTAGCACAACGAGTATCTTCTCATTCGGCCGTAGTGGCACAATATCCCTCGGGATGTACTAAGTCATTCAAAAAAAATTCATTAGAAATGTATATAAATATATATTTATATGTATAAGCAATTAGAAACAAATAATATTATTTTCAATTACCTTACCAAAGTTGGGTTTTTCAAAAAATTCCGTTGCTTCAGAGTTCAGTGGAAACGTGGGCTATCAACAACCATCGTACGATGTTCAAGGTCGAAGAAAACGGGCTCTGGGCTGCTCCGTTGTGTGGTGAACTGCAGAAAAACAAAAAATATAAGTTGTCATAAAGTGTGAAAATGTGTTAGTAAATGTATATGTAAATTGGTAAAAGACCTGAAAAAAGGGCCGGCCGATTAGATGATTCTTCTCCAGCCATTAGTCCTGCATGAAAAGTGAAAATGGTATGTGCGAACTAGCCTATGGAAAGCAAGGTGCGACCTCGACAATGAGTTGCAGGTACATTTTGGTCCATATTAGTGGTGTGGTCGACATGTACATGCGACATCGATAAGTTGTCAGTAAAACCAAACACATGATCAACACAAGAATGAGGTCGCATATGCAAATCACAAAGTAAACTTAAATTCCATAATGCGACATCAGTAATATTCCGGTCATACAAAGGGTGAGATCGACATGGATGCGACTTCTCATACTGGAGAATAATTTACTGGAAATAAGAATCTGCAATGTCGCACCTTAATCGCATAAATCACGTTGTGACATGCAGCTTACCAATGTCGCAGATATCAGAGGAAGCTACAGGAAGAAACACATAAACCTGGAAAAATTGAAGCTTTATCAACATAAAATTAAACAAAAAATCTTTGGAGACATACCAAAATATAGTACCTACGGTTATAGTCAAGGAAATTTCACACTCGTATAAATAAGAAAAAAAACTAGATAACCAAAAAACTATTCACATTCACAAACAACAGATCTGATAATGTAAAGGAACAATTAAAAAATTAGGTGTTAGGAGATTAGAAAAACCATACCTTTTTCCTAGAGAGAAGAGAAGGGAGAGGGGGGTACTGTTGGAATTTGCGGGAAACTTGTGAACGACAATTTGAACTGATTGTTAGGGACCTTCTATTTAAACTTGTTCCGGAATGATGTCTTTTTTAACCATTGTGAACATGGTATCGACCCCTTACCGACGTTGCAGACTTACATAGGCCTAACAATTTCAGCCTACCAAGCAGCCGATAACCAGTTCAAATTTAGTTAAAATTTTTGTTCCCAATAACAATTTGCTAGTTTCAGACCGACTGAAATAAATTATTCATTACACACAAGTCTTTTTCGGTTTTGTTAATGATACTACTATTAAAACATGGTCCGTATGTTAGACTAAATATTAAGGATTGAATAACATAAAAATAACAAATAGATTATAAATTCAAGATTAAATATTAAATTACAAAAAAAATAAATATTATTCCTAATACGAATAAACTTGTTTTCTATAAATGTTCGTATCAAGACCAGGCTAAAGAACTAATTATATCTAATAGGGAAGAACTTCAACATTAAAAACTATAGGCCCGACACTATTGAGTAGCTCGAAGTAGAGCGTGTCCCCAACCTTGAGTCTCTCTGCATCAAGAAACTCCTTAAAACCCGTCGGCATCAAGGTCTTCATCCTCATATTCCCCGAGTAATGCATGTGGTACTCCCTTCCGTTTCACCTGGGAACAACATGCAACTTCTACGATGGAACGAGCTCCACAATATGGCTCAGCACGTACTGAACTTTAAATAGAAAACCACGTTCAGTAAATATGAAAGTAATTTATAGAAAAAAATTTATTGAAAATAAAATTGATGTATAACGGGGATTACTTACCGGAATGGGAATTGACTCGAAGTTCGTCTAGATAAGTGTGTGGAAAAAATATGGAATGATATTGCCTAATGTAGTCCGCGGTTGGTCATCATCTGAATCACTACGAGTCTCTATTGGTCAACTAAATTATTGTAAATAAAATTAGAATAAAATTAATACAAGAAGAGGCAATTTAAATATAAGTATAAAATCGCTTACCTCAATCGGAGAATGGCTCGAACCAGCATTGTTATCATGATTCCTGAAATTCATATTGTAATGATTCGATGAAAATAATTCAATTAGTCTATTAATCTATGAATACAACATGTTAGAGCGGCATTGCAGATAATTTAGTGTTACTGATTGGTTAACCGATAAGAGTGCGACGTCTCATACTAGGTAAACAGTAGAAAATATGTATACGCGATGTGCACCTGAATTGTGCACCCGAACGTTAGGACACATTTTTTATATAGAGACTATGCTTACTGTCTAAGACAACGCGAATTGAGGTAATCGTCCGTCATTTTTTTTAGCATTCCATTAATTCCCTTACACGTTATGAGAACGATAATTTCCACCACGTAGAATCAATTGAAATTTTATATTTTATGTTTTTTATGAAATAAATTGGTAATAAAATTTTGTACATCAAATTTTAAAAAGCGTTGGTACATGGTTTTGAGTAAATTGTAGATGATTACTCGTAAGTATACGAGGGTCATTCATCGGCTAGTATAAGTTATGGGTGACAGTTTCTTTTCAGGACGTTGTAATTTAGTCTGGGACAAGCGATGTTTTTTTTCTTTCATTTTTGCACTTAAGTCCCTCCAAAAAAAGTGGGAGAAGTTGATGGTTGATGGTTGCTTATAAGTATACATGGGTCATTCGGGAAGAACTTGTGGGAATCAATGTGGAATTAGACCAGTTTTTTATTACTCTCGGATATTATAAGTTCGACTAGGGATGACAAAGTTTATTTTCTGAAAGATCATAATCGAGTTTGGGACAACCAGTGTACTTTTTTATTTTTACACTTAAGTCCCTCCAAGAAATTAGAGAGGTCAAAATGCAAAATTGGAGAAAACATTTTTTATTCAAATTTTGACGAAAATGATGTTCTGCTTTGGGCATAAACGGGTCGACAGAAGAGCCGCAGTCTTCAAGCCGAGTATTTTACGGCACTCTTTATAAATTAGACTATGGACCTCATGTACGACGTCGTAGTATTCTCGAATAGAACGAAACTAAAACCGAACAACGGCCGATGTCTGTCAATCTGAAAATTTCAGCTGGAAATGAAAATTTCAGCTAAAAAATTGAACCAAATTCCCCCCTCCCCCACCCTATTTCAAGTGAATAAAGCTCATAACTAACACCTATTTCTCATCTATAACACAAATCCTACAACCCAAAAATCCACACCATCCATTCCATTCACACCTTTACAAAAATTAAAGAGCTCAATCAAATTGCTTCTCTCAAATATCAACGAGATCCAAGGATGGAGCATCTCCGGGTTCAAATTAATTGAGGTATTTTTCCATCCATTCCATGTTCTTTTAGCAATTTTTTGATAATCCTACTATATGTTTTTTTCATCATTGATAAAAGATTATGAGATTCCATGAGCTATGATGACCGTGTTACATGTTATATACGGTATGTTTCCAAGATAATGTCATGTTTGTAAAGAGTGAGAAAAATGCTTAGATTTGTATGGATATAGTTTGAATGTGCGACTTCGTTCACATTTCTTCGGGCTATGCGAAATGGAACCGAACAAGAGACAATGTTGCATAGATTGAAGAATCATTGACATGTCTATGAATATCCGACGTCGCTTATGAATCGGCCTTTACGACATCAATATTCCATTCGTGCGACGAAGCTTTGAACCAGTTCAGATACTTTTTTCAAATTGAGATTAATGTCATCTATGTTTGACTACATTATGTGTATTTTATTTGGGGACTACCCAATTCTAACATAAATATTTTACTGGTCGTAATAAGATCGAAGAGAGTCATCGATGGACTTTCAACATGTAGATCGATGGACTTGTCATTTCACTTGTGGCCCTGACAGTCATAAAGCCATACAACGTAGAAAATGGTGGTTTAATACAATTAATTTTTTAATTTCATATTAACCTTATGTATTTCAATATGTTGTAACATGTATTTGTATATAATTTTGTTGGTTTGAACACATCATTCCTTCTTACATTAAATGAACAACAATTAATTATTGTGTGATGTTTAACCATTTCACGATTTATCGCATTTTAAATAACATGTAATGGTTGTCGATGAACGATAAGTTATGTAATCAAATATTAAATATTACAATATTGTACGAGAAACAATATCTAACCGACTCATCCAAGATGTTGCAAAAACCAGTGTCAAAATGTTACCTGACTGACGTTGCATAAACCGGCTTCATTTTTTCTGATGTCGGTCATTAAAAATGACATCTTATTTGTCATCGTTCCGCGTCAGCTGGCCCACGACTTGGGTCCCCCACAACGCACGCTGTCTCTTACAATCGTCTTCAAAGTCTCTCTAAGTTAGACCGATGTTGACTTTGACGATGTCGCAATATTTCCTCTCCCATCGTGTGCCTTCTTGCTAAGGCCGACGTTACATGCATGTGGATGTTGACGTCGCATGCATGTGGATGCCGACATCGGATTTAAAGATGTCGCAGCTATGATCTCATTTGGTCGGCCTTCTAGCTTAGACCGACATCGGCCACCAAATCTACCGACGTCGGTTAAAAATCAAGGTAAACGGTACTTTCACTTGTGGAGAAAAGCCTATTAAAGGCGGTTATATCGGACTACAGAAGACACTTTTCAATTGTCTTCTCTGGTCCTGCCATTGATTGAATCAATCAAAGGCGGTTCAAAAACCACCTTTAATCGGGCTCCAAATTCAATTCCGTACTCAGAACTTATTTCGGTGGGTATAAAAAAAGGCTGCCGGAAACCTTAGGTTTTCTAGTAGGAACTCGAGATTTCTAGCAGCATATAAAGGTACAGATCTGGAGTATACAAATAAACATCAAGAAACATAATAAATAAATATACACATCTAGAAAAATAACCATGAACATATCAAAATAAAGAGATGGAAACAAACAAAAAAAGAAAATATGGACACGGCCGGTGGTAGAGTTGAGTCATGAGGGCTCCGGCGGAGGGGGCCGCCAGACTGAGGGAAGACGGCGAGGAGAGCTTCGCAGTGGAGAAGGGAAGCAATAGGTAGTTCTCGCATTGGTGGTGAGGGTTCTGGTGGAAGGGGCTGCCGTGGTGAGGGAAGACTCGGTGGAGGGAGCTTCAGCAGCAGGGGAGCGTGAAGGAGCTCTAGCCGTGGTGGTGAGGGACGACTCGGCGGAGGAGTTCTGGCGGTGGAGAAGTATGAGAGCATGAGGACGGGACCTCCGGCGAAGGAGGAGAAGTGCGCGAGGGAGGGGCCACGATGGTGAGGGAGGGGGCCACGAAAGCTGGTGACTGAGCGACAGAGGCTGGCGGTTAAGTGAGGGAGGCTGGTGGTTAAGTGAGGGAGGGAGGCGGGTGGGAGGAGGGAGGGAGATCTGGATCCAAAAAAAAGACCAACGGAGAAAGAATAAGGTATTAGGAATTAGGGTTTCTCATAATATAGAGGCTCATGAAGACGCCCCTTTTAAAGTTGGTTATTCAATAGAACCGCATTTAATTGATGCTCAATAAAGGTGGTTCTTAAAAATTCTCCTTTAATCAATTTCAAAGTGACTTTAAAGTTTCCGGTGTGACTTGGGAGGGAGTTCCGAGTTCGGAACTCTTTCGGAACCCAATCAAATGTGATTTTTCAAGAACTGCCTTTGATCGAATGCCTTTAATCAAGTTTTTTCCCCTAGTAATTTTGCCTTGGTTCTGAAATGAGGTAAAAAGGTTTTTTACTCCGGCTATCTTTACCTCGATTCTTCCTGAACTAAAAATCGAGATAAAAAGTCATGTACAACCGAGGTAAAGGTCATGTTTCTTGTAGTGTGCCGTCGTTTTGAGGGGTGGTCACAAGTCACAGGAACTTCTTGGTTACATAGGAGTTTTACGGTCATTATTAAAAAAATTGTAGCCCCGTTGCACACAACAATAAACAAGTCATTTTAGAATCTTAACCCTTGAATTTGGTAATATATATACTATCAATTAATCTTGATTAAGTGTGCGATTATTTCCTTAATCTCAAACTTCATAATGATCACGTGAGGTTGTTCGCCATATTAATGATCACGTGAGGTTGATCATGTAATATATACTCCTGCTCATCTTTTTTTAAAGTGTAAAAAGAAACTGTACTCATGAGAACAATTAATAGATCTTAAATTATCATATCATTGAACTTTTCTTGGGCAATTTATACATCAAACATTATAGATTTTAAAGTAGAACCAAGCACCCAAAGTACATTACTTATTGTTTCTGTCCCCATCTGAACTTCATGGAACTATATAACCTGCAAGAAAAAAAATTTGTCAGCCGTGTTGGAGTACATACATAAAACTGGTGTATCGAATTATAAAGCACGGCATCTTACTTCCGCATACGGTCCCATGGGGGAGAGGTTTTCCGCAAGAACTTGCCACGAACACAGACTTCTCCATGCTGATGACTTGTTCCGCATCCGGTGTTATGTGCTGGCAGATGCAAGGAAGGTCGACGGTCTGCAAAACCTGGCAGCATGATTCTGATGGAGCGATTTTAGGCCCCGACCTCTGAACAAATCGTGCACATTGCTGCATCAGACCTTCAAGGTCGCCTTGGCATTGCCCCGACACCGCGAAAACCATGGTGTTCGCTACTACTACAAGTGTGAGGACCTTCAACAAATGGATTGATGCCATTCTTGATGCTGATGTATTTCTTGATCAATGCTTGTTGAATGCAGATGAAATGAGATTTCTGTATTTATAGGAGTAATGTGTGTACAAAAGAGGGCTGAAGCTGAATGGTACTTTACACGTTTAGAGCTTTGCATATTTCTCATGTGACCAAGACACAAACAGTTGCATGATCAACTTTACGAACGTGGAAGCTGCAAATTAAGCATGCATAATGCCTCCCTCTCACACTACCCACGTTTCACTGTATTCTAAACATCTTTCTTTTTAGATTATCTCCTTTATATTGACTCTTTTTTTAACGATATTTTTCAATTTTTTCTACACATTTCAATTTTTTACTTTCTAAACTAAATTTCATCCACACATTTTATTTATCAATATACAAACCATTAAAACTATGATGTCAAATACAGAAAAACAGGGGCAGTGTAGAGTGGCCTATGTGGGTACTACTTGTTTCATATAGTCATTCCGTTCTTTTAATATTGACGCTATTTAATTTTTCACATTATTAAGATATAGAATATTATGTGAATTTTACTTATATTTATAATAGATTCCATTTCCTTTTCTGTATAAGTCTTTTATACCTTTATATATTATAACCCATATCATGAATACAATTAAAACATTATATCTTTATTTTCTACACGGATGATTTTTTAAAATTAATAAACTTTTTTTATATAAATCCTAGATTTTTTTTCACTCACTTAATTTTATATTCATCCTCCCAATTTAATATTCATCACTCATTTTACCTTTTAAAAAACTTTGTGCCATTACACGGTACTACTATTTAAAGAAAAGAACAAGTCATTTAATTGAAGCATTTATATTGTGATGGTTGGTGATATTTTTGTCGACTGTTAGTCTTTCAATCTGCCTCGTTGCTAGAAAAAAAGTGCTTTTTAAAATTTTTGGTGGTCCAAAAATAAATGTGTTATTTTTCGTGGGTTGGAGAAAGTATGTTCTAAGGTTTTCAAAAAGTGATATAATTTTTATTTCTTAAAAAAATCAATTTCTCAAATTCATTTTAACTATTTAATTATGAACTCAATTTTCTCATTTATTTTAGGGGAAAATACAAATATAATTACATTATTTTCTGAAAATGCCAATATAACCATGTAAAATTTAAAAGTGCAATTCTAACCCTATGTTTTTCAACAAATGTGCTGATATAACCTTTACGCACTACTCCAGCATTGACTTAACATTTTCTGGCATTGACTAAAACTAAAAAATACTAATTTAACCCTGATATTAAAATTTAAAACTTAATGACAAAATTGCCCTAGATTTTTTCTTCTTCATCATCCTTTTCATCTCCAAAACCTGCTCAGCCACCGGCGGTCGGAATTTGGAATTTTGCCACCGGAATCTGTGATGTTTTATCTTGTTTCGAAGCAATTCTAGGAATTGGAAATGAATTGTCCAATAAATCAAAACTGAGATCTAAATCTTTTTAACTTTTCCCATAATTTGGTGCATAAACCTGTAGTTTGTACAAAAAGAAGCATATTCATTCTTACTGTCTACGCTCATTCTTACTGTCTACGGTCACTCCACAAATGAAGACCCAAAACAAGAGTACGGCTTCAAAATTATCCATCAGCAGTAAGAAAAGAGAAAAGTGCAGATATAACCCTACATAATTGACCAAAGTGCAGATATAAACTTCATGTTTTCGAAAGTGCAAATATAACCCTATATAATGAGATAAAGTGCAATTATAACCTTTTCCGGCATTTGGACGCCGGATTTTGATGAAAAGTCCAACTTACCCCTGCCGGTTTTTGTTAAAAAATAACTGAAAAAAAGAATTCTTGTAATATGAATTAAAAAGAATTCTTAATATGAATTCTTTTTCTTCTTGTCTTGAAAATAAAAAAGAATTCTTCACCCATTGAAGAATTCA
>JAULKM010100956.1:0-10332 GCA_032355605.1 Rubia tinctorum | reverse complement strand
AATTAAAATTAAAATTAAAATTAAAATTAAAATTAAAATTAAAATTAAAATTAAAATTAAAATTAAAATTAAAATTATTTAATTGTTTTCATTTATATTACATTTTAATTTAATTCAGTCAAATTGAAACAACAGAATCTAAATGAAATGGAAAAAGAATATATACTCCTTCTGAAGTTTTCCTAACAAGTGAAATAATGTTTATAAATAAAAATAACTTAATTTGATAAAAAAAACGGTAAAGTAAATTTATGTTCTCTTGCAATGAATTTTCTCATTTTTATAAGTTCACTCTTTTCCCACCCCCTCCCCCCAAGAATTCATATTTTAATAGACTCGCCTAACGTACAAGCGGAAAGAAAGAATTTCACCGATTTAAACTAACGCATTTACTGATGTACTGATCGACAATAGGGTTTAAGTTAAATCACAAGTAAAACATTCAATAAACATCATAAAAACACCAAAACTCATAATGATATTAGATTTCTAACCTAAAACATCTTATAAACACGGCTAAACACATCAAAATGTATATAATTAGAGATTAACCTAGCGTAGTGATAAATCCATTACAATCAATTCAACTAATAAGTAAAAGCAAATAAAAGTAGTCAAACGTGCGCTAGCTGATACGACAATGGTGTGGAATGTCGGGACAAATTGATTTTATAATACAATTCTAAATGCCTTTAAATGACGAAAATGATCCACTGCCAATTATATACATAAACAGTTTTGGATGGGCCAAATAAATGAGGAATAAACTTTTTGTTCCATAAAAGTCAATTAACAGATCACAAATTCTACATTGTTCTACTCTCTGCTACCTTCTTAGCTAAGTTTTCTTGTCTTCCTCTGAAAGGCGGTCACTGCTCGCACTCAGCAGCCCATGCCAGTTGACACCACAACCATCATATGGAAGGTAAGTCACGATTGTCCATTACCAGAACCAGTGGGCCGGGCCGTACTCGGTGCGCACAAGAGATCCTCGGCTAGCGAGAAATCTTCACACTGCCGCTGCCGAGCTTCGAACCGTGGATCTCTCCAAATCAAACTCACTTCCCAACCACTGGGGTACACCCGCGGGTGTGGTTTTCTTGTCTTCCTCATGTATGTCTTGTGGCCACAACTAGTTATTATCCAGTTAACTGAGAAGATTTGGAATTTTGAAATATGATTTTTCATAAGTTGTGGGAAAAAATAAGATTTAAACTGCACATTAGAAGAAATTAAGATAAAGTTTTTGAATTTCATTACTCGGGTCATAAATTTATAACTACTGCATGTTGCATAACAAATTTTTAATATTGTAACTGAACTTATTTTATTTTTCTATAATTATAATTCAACCCTGTTTTCCCATATATGTATGGAAAAATAATCTTTCCCAAAATTTTGCGTAACTAATTTGTGAGAATTAGGTGAGGAAAAGTTGATCAGTTTAATTGAGTTCATAAGTTTTAATTTTAATTTAATACATTTGAGTTATTTGAATTTGCTATTATTAGGGTTAAGATTTAAAAAATAGGGCATTATAAACCAGGCACTGTATTTTTAAATTTAAATATTACATAATATATAAAAATATTTAATTTAAAAAATATAATGGTTAAATTGAAAAATACAATGGTAACTTAAAAGTTGAAGATATAATGTTTGAGTTAAATAAAATGTAACTATAGTGTTTCTGCAACTTAAAACCCTTTATTAAAAGGACCTTTCTTTACTACTATCTTATTTTATTTTCATTCACTTTAACTCAATCTAATATTTTTCTAGTTCAAATTAATTAAGTTCTGTTCAAATCAAATTAGAATTAAAAAAATCCGCCCTCAGATTGGAAATAGGTATCATGTGAATAAAATTTGATACTCCCTCTGTCCAGTCAATTCTGTAAGTTGACTTTTGTCAGTTAATTTGAATTTTTTTTATCATTGATATTTATAATTGTGTGTAAATACAAGTTATAAAGAGTTGATATTTTAAAATTTTATGCTATTACGAATCTAATAATATCACATATGATAATATCGTAACATATTTTTCGATTCATATTTAAGGTTAAAGATAAGCAATTTTGAATAAATGAATAATTAAATTGCATAAATGGATGGGACATAGGGAGCATCAAATTTAAGAGAAATGGAGTTTTAAAATATATACTAATTAACTTTAGAATTTTGATTCTATGTTTATAAACCAAATACCCATTTTCTACACATCAGAATCTATTTTTAATTAAATTAAAACTTTCAAATAAAACTATAGCTATGAGAAAGGAATCATAATGTATTGGAATAATTTTACTTTCTCATTTTAATACCCATAAACAATTGAGTTCGTCTTTTGAAAAACTATTTTTTCATAAATTATGAAAATATCAGGGTTTAAACCGCAAGAGTAATGATAAAGAAAGTGGAATTTTATATTACAACCACACAGTGGCTTATGTGGCAATAATGAAAAGACAAATGTATCCCTAATTAGTTGCACATTTTAAAGAAGATGGTCAGTGATTAGGTCTTTTACTAGCATCCACATCATTCACTATGAATATCACTGTAAATTTTCACTTTTCCTAGCATCACTCAAACTGGAAATTAGAAGAAATGAACATAAATTTTTCATGTTGCATTAATCGGGTCATAAACTTATAACTACTGCACGTTACATAATAATTTTTTAATATTACAACTAAAATCTTTTATCTTTCTATTATTCTAATTAAACCCCACTTTGACATAATCCTATGGGAAAACGGTCTTTCTCAAAATTTTACCGAACCAATTTCTGGCCGAAAAGGATTGTGATAAATTATTAATTGCGTCTTGTTATAATTCCATTGGAGATCCAGCTTATGATGTTTTAAAAAAAAGTTTATGATGTATGTTAATTTTGTAGATGAATTAAATGAAAGTTAACGAACAAGATTATGATGACGCGGGCTAGGATTAAGTTAATTAATTAAGGCGGCTGGTTTTCGTTTTTTGGCTAGAGTTAATTCCTCGGTCCTTGTCTTATATTATGTTGATTAGCTAATTTCATTCTTTTCTAATAGTTGCTTTAGTTTATAAAAAAAGGTTTATTATTATAAGTAATCCTCGCAATAACTTTTCCAGGCCATCCAAAAATATGAAAATTGGCCCCTCTCATGTGTCGTTTTGCTAGTGAAATGAGACTGTATTTGAACAAATGTTTGTTCTTTGTTTAATTCATTTCAATCAAATATTAATGGATAACATTGAAGCAATAAGTAAGTAAATCACCTGATTAATTACATTAATTATCAAATAATTATATCTCATGATTAAGCACTTGATTAATTACGATACTTTGTATACTTCTTTAATTATTATTTTTTATGTCACATACTTTTTGAGTGTGTTTGGCAGAACTGTGCTTATAAGTAAACTGGCTTATTTTGAAAGCATGGAGAGATCAACTTTTATTTTTCCCAAAAAATAACTTTTGCTTTTAAAATAAATCGTTTTTATCACTTTATCAAACATCAAAAAATATTTTTGCTTATAAACTCTCCCAAATAGTAGAGAGTGAAATGAACACTTTTTTTTGGTCCAAAATCCCATTATTCCTAGTGAAAGTTAATAATGAATATAATACAAAACTATCTCAGGCTTTTCAGCCCAATGAGATATATTGGACAAGTCTACAAAGTCTAATTATAAAAACAATAATAACACACAGTCCATTTCCAAGCCCAAATAGAGGGTGTTCCTTGCCAACCATAATGTGCAGCAATTACATAGAGTTCGTTAATTAACTCGAGTTCGTTAATTATTTTTAATTTTGAGTTGAGTTGTGAATAGATAAGTTCAATTAAAAGTTTTATATAAAAAATTAATTCAATAAATTAAACAAGGTAACTTATACGTGAAATGCAAATCATTTGTGAAAACTTGTAACTGATTTATTGTAATGAAGCTAACAGATGAAGTGTTACAAATTTAAAATAATTAAGCATGGACTTACTCGACCCGTGCTTTAGATTAGCCTATCTCAATTATATTTTCAATAATATAAATATCTCGCGAGACTGTCGAGTCGAGCATAGACTTACTTGACTCGTGCTTTAAATAAACATATTTCAATTATCTTTTTTAATAAAATAAGTGTAATATCCGTGTTTGAACTAAAGTGACAAGAAATTTCCACGTGACCAAATTAAGAGAGGAGCGCAAATTCGATTCCTCGTTACATTTGGTCGAGTGCAGTATTCTGGCCAATTAGGTTAAAAATAATGACGTGGGTGTGAATATTATTTGCTTTCATTATGGTAAGAGGTATGGTGGAAAATGGAATATTATTTGCTTCTTTCTATCCAGTTCAACAGACAAAGCTTTAAGATTCTACTTTTAATTTTGACATTCTGCTAATTAAGTTGTAGGAATTGGCGGCAATTTAGTCAGACTGAATAGACGGGAATGGCGCCACCTTTAAATTTAAGTAATTAAGTGCCTTGAAAACCCACATGATTAAGAGACTAAAAAATAGTTAAAACCCTTATCCAAGCCGCATCCCTATCCGAACCACACCCTTCTTCATCAAGCTTTTTCCCATCTCCCTATTAGGGGAGATGGGGAATACCATTTTATTTTAATTCATGTTTTTGTTATTAAATGAGTGCGAGATTTGTCTCCACATAGTGGTTTTGTTTTTCAACCTGATCGATTAGATCATTGTATTCATGATGATAACCCGATTTAATTGTTCGTGTTGATGTGTTGTTCTCGATTTGTTTATACAGATCGTGTGTTTGCGATTTCGTTTGTGGTTTTATTTTTGGGTTTTCATAAATTTGGGTTCGTCATATCTGTGTTTTTCAAGGTGTTTACAGTTTGGACAACATAGATCGTGGTTGGATCAAGTGATGTTACAGTTGTAGAAGATCGTTGTATGACTCAGTGATATTGATGCGTGATGCGCTTCTCTTTGCCAAGTGGTCATGTTTTCACAGGAAGCAAGTTAATATCCCCGAGGGCGATGTTACAGTTTTTATTGGATCTCTGATCTGTAATAGTACAGACAATCAGTCTGGTTGACATGTAATTTAGATATCCTTGTAATATGTTAGTTATTGCTAGAGGGTAGTTAGATTGGATGTCAATTTCACTCATTATAATCGCCGGTGAACGTTTTCCATCGTCTTGGAATGATTATTTTTTATATAAAAAAAGTAATTAAGTGCCTTTATTATTCCTTTAGTCTTCTTTTTTCTGCCGACCGAGTAAAGATTAGGTAAATATGAATTTTGGGGGGGTTTTGAGGGTATTTGTCCAAAAATTCAAAGTATTCATCGAATATTATTTTATGTCAAACTGACATAAAACCTCTATTGATTCGACAGATCTCGGCGCGGATCATCTCGAAAATGATTAAAATATCTCTGCTTAGTTTTAAAAAAGAGATGATGACTTTACCCTCATAAAGTTTGTCCCCCTGTCAAAATATAACAGAAATTCTAAAATTATATCTGCACTTAATTTTAATTTCTATGGTTATATAGGACTTATTTAAAATTTTGGAGTTGGATCATAAATTTATAAACAACTATCAAAATAACAACAAACAAAAGACATTCAAAGATTACGTGATTTCGGTGGCTGCAATTCAGTCGAGCTTTCTCCCGACGCATTGCGTCTAGATACGGTCAAATATGACGTCATTGGGGATGAGATTCTCCGGCCTTGTCGGAGAGGGGATTAGCTGCAAATGTCTCGATGCATCTCCAATTGCCATGTCTAGATCATTGGGATGGTTGATGATGTAGACTCTATATGGTCGGTCGGTAAAATGAAGCCTTTGACGCCTTCATTTTTGTTTTCATTTCCATGGATCGATTTCCTACTATTGATGTTGGCGATGTTGGTGGCGAGCAGCAGCGATGGCGTTTCAGTGGAAGCTTGGCATCGATAGTGTCAATAGCGATTTTGGAAGAATAGAATACAGGGAAGACAAAGAAGAATGGAACGGGGAAGATGAAGACGCAACCGGGGAGCGCAAAATGATATTAGTGTTTTGAGATTTCGGAGAGTCAAAACAAACATATTATTTATTTTTATTTATTTAATCAAAAGGACATTTTGATCAGTTTCAGCAATTCCGGCGAAGATCGGCAAGTTCAGGGTCATTTGACATTTTTCAAAATTAGTCATTTTATAATTAACATAATTAATAGGATGATTTTTTTCATTACTACAATAAGCATCCTATAATTATGAATATCTTTCAGAACATATCTTGAAACATAAATAAATTATAATTAACCTAAATTATAAAAATAATATTTTTCATAATTGATTTAACTGTTCGGCGATATAATAGAAGACACTTTCATAACTTAAATACGCCTTCAATAAAATTACTCTATATTTACTTGATTGATGTGAGATTCAAATCCACAATCTTATAATAGTGTTATTCATTTTCAACCGACATCATTGGATGCCATAAAATAACATCATAATCCATTAAAAAAATTCTCACTATTATAAAATATTTTTGTTGCAGGAGGCTTAAAGTTTAAACCAAATGGTTGAAAGGTAGTTAGGGTGCATAATGTCCTCTAACCATATAAAACGAGTGTGCTTCAACCAAGCTTTCGTTTTCAGTCCAACGTGTTTAGTTGTAAGCAGCAGAAGTAGCTACTGTTTTTTTTTATAAAAAAAACGGTCAATCAACCAAATTATATAATCCTAATATAGAAGTTAATGAGGAGACACCATCATTGAATATATTAAAACTCAGTGGAGCATAAAACACTATCCATTTGAATAGTTAGGGACGCCCTCCTAAGAACACCCAAAAATTGCACCACCATTGAACCGCTGCCACCGAAATCGGAACCATCACGATCTCACCATCATCGACCACCTGCAGGTTGAAAACTCACAGTGGGGACCACCAACACGGTCCTATGACACAAGATAATTTCCATCAAAAAAATTAATCTAATATTCACAATTCTTGATAAGCATGCTAATAAAATCCTGAATATTTCAATTATATAGAGCATGGATTAGCTGCTGGTTAGAAAATTGATGTTAACAATTGATAGGGGAGCAGGAGTAATGAGCACCTATACATAATATTGATACCTCTTATCCTTTGGACTTTAATAAAGACATGGAGCTGGCAAGTTTGTCTGCTACAAAAAGTGTTGGATCATGCACTTTAAGTTTGATTTGAATCAGAACAAATAGTTTTATAATCCTGAATTGTTTAATAAGTGTCAATATAATTTTTTATTTTTATAATATATAAGATTTTGATTTGTCTTAAAGTTTTGGTTAATTTTGGTCGACGTTGATTTTTAGTTGATAGATTGAAATACGTCTTGCAAATTTTTAAAAAATTTATTTAAAAAAAGAAATATTTGAATAACCCCCAATTCTCTTATAAAGGCAGATAAGATCCACGTACAAAACTTTAAAAGTCCATATACACTTTAGAATTTACAATTCCGTTATGGCGACCGCTATTTAATCTGTTGGAGATTCCAAACCTCGCCTTCAGTACCAATGTCGCTAATGGCTTTGGGATTCTTGAATCTCGCCGTTCCATGAAATCAAGGAGAATTTGTAAAAATAGAAGAGTTGGGGTTTTGAACAACGGCGACCGTAAAACTCTAAAAAAATTCAATACAATTTCTTTCAAACTTGAATTACACTCTCATTACACTATCTCGGTCTCCCCTAATATACCTCCAATTTAAATCTCCTGTTCCTTCTATTATTCACCCAGTCCCGGGTTACTCTTCATTAAACCTTCACCCATTAATGAACTCTTCGTTCGACATGCACGTTTGATAAATGCGATCAACATACAGTAAAAACGTATAAAAATTAAAATATACTCCATGACTATTATTATTAATAGAACTTCAAAAAATGTTACTTCCGTCCCAGTAAAAATGACATATTTTGATTTTTGAAAGTTAACTTAATTAATTTTCAATTATTAACATTTTTATTTACGTGTGAAAAAAATGGAAAAAATAACAATTTAAAAATATATTTTGTGATGAATCCAACAAGATAAACTAATAATAGTCTTGCATATATAATAGTAAAATCAAATGATCGAAACTGACTCAATTTGACTTTCAAAATTTTAAATGTGTCATTTTTACTGGAATAAAGGCAGTATTGTAAAATGTTAGCTAAAACTCTAAAGTGGAAGGAGTAATACTTCTGAAACGTTCACGATAATTTGTATGCATTTATGAATTTTTTTATGGGGATAATGTGCTTCAATTTTGCAAGGCCATTTGATCCAGAAAATAATCAAGGCCATTCAATTAATCCAGAAAATTATGCAAGGCCATTCAATTACACTATAGGGAACACTTTCACTTGGACAAATGGTAGAAAACCACCCACCCTAGAAAGACTGGATAGAGCTCTCATTGATCAAGACTGGGTTCAAACCTACCAAAATAGTTCAATCCATATCCTAAATAAAACTACCTCTGATCACAGCCATCTCCTCCTCACCATAGGTAGCAACATCCCTTTCAACCCTAAACCTTTTAGATTCCTAGATGTATGGTTACAGAGAACTGAGGTTAAAATTTCGATACATCAAAATTGGAACCTGCCAATTAGAGAAATTGGGATGGTTAGGGTTTTTCTAAATTTGAAAGACTTAAAACAGTACTAAAAGATTGGAATAAACAACATTTTGGTGATATCAATGATAACATAAAAAAGGATGAAGAAGCAGACACCTCTCAGGTAATTTGCTGTGAAACTAGCAAATCTACCGATGACCTTATTTGTTTAAATCATAAAAAAAAAGCCTTACTTTTAAAAGCTCTAAATGAAGAAAAGTTATTTTGGCAACAAAAGGCTAAGATTAAATGGCTAACAAATGGGAATGAAAACACACAAAAAAAAATGCTTCAGTTAAAGCTAGAAGAGCAAAACAAGGGATATGTAAGATCAAATCAGCTCAAGGTGAATGGTTAGATAACCCTGCCCAGATTGAAAAAGAAGCAATTCATTTTTACCAAAATATTCTATCAGAAGACTCTGGAACTAACTCTGACCATTTCAAATCACCTTTTATCAACCAGATTCCCACTGTGATTACAGATATGGATAATGAAATGCTTCTTAAACCCCCATACTTGCTGAATTAAAATCCATTGTTTTCTCTCTAAACAAGAGTAGTTCTCCAGGGCCAGATGGGTATACCTCCAGTTTTTTAAAACAAAATTGGGATACCATAGCTGAGGACTTACTCTATGCCACACATGAATTTATGAATGGACACAAAATACCTCCGGGTATTTCCAGTTCATGGATCTGCCTTATTCCAAAAAAGGAGGTCCCAATGACCTTTGCATATTATAGACCAATTAGTCTATCTAATTGTGCTAACCAAAAAAAATTCAAAAATGCTAGTTAACAGAATTAATTCATTGATGCCTTAGATGATTTCACAAAATCAGTCTGTTTTTATGCAAGGAAAAGAAATTTTTGATAATGTACTTTATCTCAAAGAAATGACTACTTTCCGTAACAACAAAAACCAACATCTTAACTGCATTTTATTTCTAGATTTGGCTAAAGTTTTTGATAGAGTTAGATGGTCTTTCCTTCACGCAATACTTCTTAAATTTGGATTTAACTCTGCTTTCATTAACATCATTATGCATAATCTTTCTGCTGCCTATTTCTCTATCTTAATAAATGGAAATCCGGCTGGTTTCTTTCTGCCTACTAGAGGTATTAAACAGGGGAATCCCCTATCTCCACTCTTATTCAATTTGTTTTCTGAAGCATTTTCTAGAAGCCTTACTTTTTGCTTTACCAATAAAAAAATGAATCATTTCATATTTCCAAAACCCGTTGTTCCTGTATCTCATCTGAGTTATGCAGGTGATACAGTGGTTTTCATACAAGCTACACTGTCACTATTACTAGATTAAAAGCATTTTTAGAGGTGTTTGAACTTACAAGTGGACATAAAATAAATTATAGCAAAAGCAACAAAGAACCAGACTCTAGCTGTTAAGACTAAATTAGGCATGGTCTAAGGCTCTTTCCCATTCACATATTTAGGGTGTCCTAATTTTACTGGCAGATCTAAATCCATTTACTTTCAACCACTGTTAGAAAAATGCGATAATCTGATTAACACTTGGAAAAACAAATGGTTAAGTATGGCATGAAGACTGACACTCATTAGGATAGTAATTTTTGCAATCCCATAGCATATATGGGTTCCTCCAAGAACAGTTCTAACTTATCTTTAAAATAAAATCACAAATTTCTTTTGGGGAGAGGAGGAGACGGGTCCTAAAAA
>JAULKM010100955.1:0-10332 GCA_032355605.1 Rubia tinctorum | reverse complement strand
CTCTTCTCAAGAAATGTCTTTGCGTTAGACACATTCTTCCCCATAGCTGAAGCTTTCCAGGAGAAATATGAACCTGATGGATCCACCTATTAAAGAAAAAACAACTATAAGTATTTCCCTACTTAAAGGGGCAAAACAAAAGGCTGAACCACCATTTCAAATACTTTAACAGTGAAAAGGTATTCTATAGAAACCGTTGCAAAACCTGAGATTTTTTACGACACTTTTTGGTCAACTTTCTCAAAGGCACGTTAGACCATAAATTTCAACAAGTATATAAGCAGCAATATCATCATGTGAAATATTGTTAGATTCTCTGCATCATGTACTTTCTAAATATCAGATTTTAATAAACCGTTAGTATATGTAACTAAAGTTATCGGTGGTCAAACATGGCCTAGAAAAATTAACCAAAAAGTGTGTAGATTAGGCTGGGACAGAGGGAATAATTTGAATTCCCAGGCATGGGAATATCGATATTATTGATATTAGCACCATTTGCGCTCTGGCACTTGGAAAATGTTAACATGTTCGCCAATCAAAAGAATAAATAGAGCACTAAAAATTGTGGCATAGAAGGCTGGCTTACTTGATATAGCTGAGGACCCTTGTCATCATAACCAGCAACCAAGAGTGACACACCAAAAGGCCTAACTCCACTGCAAGAAAATCCACGAGATATAAGACATTAGAAAAAAGGGTGTCCCTATTCAACCTCTGACACAGCCATAAACACGGTAAGATAGACCAGATACAGCTCTAAAATATAAATCTGGAATACCATCCCTTCCTCGTATTTAATATTCACTTGCGTCAAGGGCTTTTTCCAAGAAGTTGAAAAGAGAAAAGCTACCATTGCCATGGGCACATGGCAAATCTAGACCTAACTCAAACACTTTTTCTGCATTTAAACTACCACAAGTTGTGAGTTATCAAGTCTTCCCATGACACTGTCATGGAAAAGAAAGCCACTGATGATGCACTCACCCAAAGAAAACCATGTACTCTTATTATCTCCCAAACTAAAACCCAAATACAAATCTGAATAACTAACGTGGCCATCACATTTTAGCAATACCTTGCATGGCTAGTAGGGAATACAGTCAAAATTAGAAAACAGGAATGATCAATATAAGAAACGAGCCACGCCATACTAAGCAAAACTTACCCGGATTGAGTAAACTCCTGCATAACAGTAGCTGTTTCCCTAACAAGTTGTGTAGTAGGAATTGTTTCCTGAATATACAGAGCAGAGAGAGACAGAGGTATTAATTATCAACATTCCACAACATAAAAGAAGATAGTCCAGAAAGCCGATAATTTCATGTTTATTTAGCGAATACTTCAAAGTTTCAATAACAATTAAACAAACTAGACGGAAAAAAGGAAAAGTTTTGAAGCTTGTTGTATACTTTATAAAGTCGGTAATATTGCTCAGCTTGCTTTCTACTTTTTCGAACTAGGACGCGAAAATCAGGGCCCATTCCACTGCATGAAAAAGGTAGCGTCAGCCAGGAGGTATGAAAAATGCACCAATACAAAAGCTCATGCTTAGAGGAGAACGATAGAAAACAAATTTACTCCTCTAAGAAACATGGAGAACACACAACAGTGTGAAATATAGGACATGAATTTTATACAGCAACATGATAATGTATACCTATACACAACTCCAACATTTGAGGTCAGATTCTGAATTTTGTTCACCTGAGACAATAAAATCCGATCACTGAATCAGAAATTGTTGAACAATCACATACGTTCAAACTCAAAGACTAATAACTTGACTAAGAAGCTGCAACAATTAGAACATATTAACAAAAAATGAAGTTACAGCTTAGAAACAGTCGATCGAAGATAGAAATTCCTAAAAAAAGTAGACAAAAAGTAACTATCGCTCATATCATGAGAGGTGTCACGAACACTTACAGATGTTTCATCAACCAGGATGGATGGTAACTTCTTCTCAGTTGCAATGACAACACCATTAGCAGCTGCAATCAATTACGATAAGGTTGATATCATAACAAATAAAAGATGCAATCAAGTATTCTAAAAGAAAGGAGTACGGGACCCTAAGTACACCTATATTCAAATCTACAATAATCAACCTCAATAAACATTTAGATGAAAATCTTAGAACAATCAAACAGCCTCCGGCCAACCAATATCGGCCAAGGCATGCATAGAGATACCTTTAATTCCCAACGATGTTTGACCAGATCCAACTGCCGTCAAGGCGTGCTCAATCTGAACAAGCTTCCCCGATGGACTGTTAAAGAGTGAGAATCAGTACACATAAATATGCATTATCATGAATTTAATTTCACCGAGTATTAAAAAAGAAAATCAACCGCATACCTGAAAGTAGTGAGTGAAAAAGAGTACTGACTATCACCCATTGCAAATTCAACGCAAATTAAAGTACACTCTGCGGAAAAGAGAAGGAAAATCCGTCAGGGATACCGCTTTCAAAACTATAAAAACAGCGATTAACCAGCTAAAATTATGTCATAAAATATCACGATTTTGTTCGGACGAGCTGCAGTTAGGGTTCAGACACAGTCACCGCAACAAACATAAAACCTAATTTGCATAATCTACGTAAA
The DNA here is from genome assembly GCA_032355605.1 of Rubia tinctorum. NCBI lineage: Eukaryota > Viridiplantae > Streptophyta > Magnoliopsida > Gentianales > Rubiaceae > Rubia > Rubia tinctorum. Next base: position 7,723 of record JAULKM010100955.1, on the reverse strand, counting down.
TCAAAATGTACTTAATAATCGAATGTACTTAATAATCGAACAACGCTCGTACCTACAGTATGTGACAGAAACTTTGGAGACTTTGGAGATGCCGGAAGGAGGAGATTTTAGAGGAAACAGGAAATTGCAGGAGAAAGTATGTTCGATGTTTTAAATAGCTCTAAATAGGTGGTGTTAGCTTCTTCTGCAACACGAAATCTGCCAAATTAAACTATTAGCCCAATTCGTGTGGGCTTTGTAAGAGCCCAAATTGTTTCAGCAGTTAGAGTAACTGGGCCCTGTCCAGTTAGGCTCAATTTAAGCAGATTTCAGCACAACTTAACTAAAGTCAACACTGCATCAATAAACTAAATTTAACAACAATCAAATCATCACTAAAAGAAAAAAGAAAAAAATATTTATTTGATTTTTACAATTACTGATTGAGTAGGAAGTCTAAAATTAGAATATGTTAGGAGTACAACATAATTTTGGGAGTCATTTAAAAAATAAATAAACTTAAAAAAATCAATTCAACACCAATAAACTCAATTCAGTGTAAATAACCTAAATTCAGCATAAATAACCTAAATTCAGCACCAATAAAATAAATTCATAACTAATAGATTAAATTTAACATCAAATAAGCTCAACTGGACATGACCTTAGTTGATAACTAGTGAGGTGAATGAGTATCATAAAATATTTTAAATAAATTCTTTTTTTCAAAAAAAATAGTGTAAATAAAGTCAGGATTTATATAATTATTACAATTTAAAGTTGGAAAATAAAACTTAGCTTTTAAATTTATTTTATTATTAATTGAATTGAACTCTAAATAGTGAATTGGGTTTAATTTAGAGGTAATTCACACACTTTATAACTGAGAGGTTCATGATTCAAAATAAACTCATGTCAATAGTTGTGAATATTAAATCTTATGAATCTATCAAAAGATACACAAGGAAGGGAGGAGTCTCAATATGCATGTTACATAGGGGCAGCAAAATAGATCCGTAACCCGCGGGTCAAGCGGGTTTTCTAATTTTAAACTCGTATGAGTATGGGTAAAATGGGTAATGAGTAATGGGTTAAATGTGTAATGAGTCAAGTGGGTATTTAAAAAATATAGGTCGGGTGGGTTGGGTTTGTGGGTTGACCGCGGGTTTACCCATATAGGTTAAAACTTGCGGGTTTACCTATATGAGTTGGTATATTTACTCATATGGCTCAATATATGGGTTGAAACCCGCGGGTTTACCCATATAGGTTGGTATATAAATCCATATGGGTCAATATATATTGAAATCCGAGGGTTTTACCCGTATGGGTTGATACATAAACTCATATGGGTTAAAACCTGCGAGTTTACCCATTTTGACCCGTGAGTTGAATGATTTTCAAACCGCAGATTGAACAGGTTTCAACTCGATCAGTTTTGACTCGACCCATTTTTGACCCATCATAAAATTGGTCAAATTTTGTCATACCCATATTTTTTAATTACTCAGTTAGCCAATCTGTATTTGACCCGTCCGCCCATTTTTCACCCCGGAGTCGGCAACGATGAAATTTATAGTTAAGGGAAAAATCCGTCGATTTTTAAAATCGTGAGGGTTCCCTCCAATAATTGATTATCCACCTCAATGATTCACAATTTATTCCATTTTTGGTCATAATCCTAATAATCCCAAGTACCATATAATAGAAATTGTTTGCTTAGTGCTGTCAGCCGCGGATATTCAAGTCATTTTGACTAACCCAAACCCAAGTTGTCTAAAAATAACATATTAATATTATAATATGTTACTATTTTTAATTCTTTACTATTTATAATCATTCATAACTTGTTAAATATAGTATAATTTCTAAAGATATATTTAAAACCATAAAAGTATCACACTACACATATACACAACTACATAAAATCCAAATAAATACATGTTTTGAAATAACAAAATGATTGGATTTTTGTATACAATGATATAGTATTTTTTATAGAAATATGTATACATATTATTTATTTATTATATATGCAAAGTCTTGTTTTAGAGCGGCTAATTGTTAAATGAGGACATTTTATAATTAGTGAGACTAATAAGGTCATTTGATATTTACTTTTATTTATTGCAGCGAGACACGCATCCTTATGATAACATTTTAAAATGAATCTCAACATATAAATAATTACTCTTTGAAAATTTTGAATGAAATATTATAAAAATAATCAATTTTTATTGTATTTAATATTTAAAAAATTTAAACTAAATTAATTATTTCACTTAATTCCAAGCACCATATAATTTTCCTTATATAACTAAATTTTACATTTTAAAATAAAGTTTATTTTCAATATAAACATAAAACACAATTCTCAATAATATTGCGCAATGGAGATATGACCGAGTGGTTCAAGCGAAGCATTGGAACGGGGGTGGAAAAGTAGAATGACCAACTTTGTAGGCCATGTTAAGAGAAATATGGTTGCTTGGGAAATAGGTATGCCAATTCTTTTGCACATCTATTTGCTTAGTATATTATTCATAAAATAATTATAAATAAAGTCTGTCATTTGAAATACGATATTTTTATAAATTAAGGAAATGTCAAGGTTTAAATTAAAAATTAGAAGACATTGATTTGAATTTTTTGGATTGTTTTAATCGGGTCATAAAAATATATAACTACTATACGTTGCAAAATAAAATTTTAATATTACAACTAAAATATTTTATTTTTCTATAGTTCTAATTCAAATCATCATCCCATAAATATATAGAAAAACTGTTTTTCCAAAACTGTCTTATAAATAAGAAAGAAGTACGTGAAATCTCTTACTTGGTTAAAAATAATATTATATAGAATAATTCATCTATAAATTAATTAAATTTATTTATTGATATCATATATCACTTAATTTCTTTCATTTGAAGATGTAAACTTTAAATTCATAATTAAAAATAGTAATAAAATAAATATTTTTATAAAATATAGTAGCATAAAAATTTGTAAAATTATATTTTAATTTCATTTAAGAATACATTGTATTATTATTATTATATATTGGTGTATTATTTAAATTATACACTAGGCTTCTGAAGTTAATTAGCATATATGTTTAAAATTATATTTAGTATCTTTTATATGTTATATGTTATCTCATACCTCTATTCATAACTAAAAATATTGGAGCATCCTTTTAATGGCACATAAATTTATAAATTTAATTAAATAATTATGATTTATTATCAACAAATATTTTATATTTTTATAATGTTAAATATTTATATATAATAGTTAATATTTTTATAAATAAATAAATATACTAAATTAGTTAAATATAAAACAATTAATTATTATATAGCAACAAAGATAGATTCAATTTTTTAAAAACATTATATATATTATGATACTAATAAATAAATTTATTTATTTTTAAATAATGCATGATCCGTAATTTTCATATAAATATAAAAAAATTATGAAAAGACGGAGTTTAATTAGAATAATAAAAGGTAAAAGGTCTTAGTTGAAATATTAAAAATTTATTATGCAACGTGTAGCAGTTATAAAGTTTATAATCTGATTCATGCAACCCGGAAATTTTATTTTCATTTCTTTTAATTTGCACCTTACACCTTGGTCTTTCCATGACTTATGGAAATACCGTTTTTGAAGAGACTGACTCTAAAAAATTTCATCACTTATTAAAATTATTTTTAAAAATCATAATGTGTGCATAGCATGCGTGATATCCTAATAATCGAACAACGCTCGTACCTAAAGTGTCATGACGGAAACTTTAGAGATGCCGGGAACAGGAGATTTCAGAGGAAAGTATGTTTGATGTTGTAAATAGGTGGTGCTAGGATTTAATAGCTTTTTTGCCACACGAAATCCTCGAAATTGAACTATTAGACTTTGTACGGGCCCAAATTGTATTCCCTAGTTAGTATAATTAGGATTCGTTTGGTTCGTGTGGAAATTAAATTCATGTAGTAATTTTTATTTAAATGGAAGTTATTTTTATGAATAAAATATCAGGATATATACAAAACATTTTTCCTGTAATTTATTTTATGAGATGATGTGGTTGAAATCATTTACCTTCTGTGAAATCCATCGATTATAACTAATTTTTTTAAAAATAAAAATAATTCACACATTAACAACATTCCCTCATCACAATTTTCAAACTGAAAAATACTCACCACAATCTTCAAACATTCAAATGAAAAAATAAATTGAATTCAATCTTAACTCACTCAAAGTTTAAAAAACAACTTATTACCCTAAAAAAATCAACCAAAATAAAGCTAATTGAAATCAAATTGTATAACTCGAATCAAATAACACTTGAATCTATTATTTTTTTGAAAAATAACACTTGAATCTATTTTAATTAAACAATTAAGAATAAACAATCATATAAATCCACAATTCAAAACAAATTATATATACTTAATGAATATAATTATTCAAATATTTGAATATGAACTTAGTGGATATAATTATCCGGTGAAACACATTCAGTCCCTAAACATAAAAACATGGTAAACCTATATCACATATAATCTTAAAATATAAAATATATCAAATACAATTTCATCAAATTAAATTTATTTACATATAAATATGAGTTATACTTTCGCCAAATTAAATTTATTTAAAATTTATTTACATATATCAAATTAAACAAAAATACAATGACAAACATTAAATTTTCGGTAATGATATATTGCGTTGCGTGGATATATGGTCATTTGCATATAAAAAAATGGAGGATGTGTAATAGACCGAGGAATCTCGATAAGATACTTTTGTGAGGTTTAATTTCTTCATTCCAAATTTCCACCTTTTTACTAGTTTCCGTCAACCAAACAGTCTTGCTCATTCTAAAATCATATGAATTTGTAATTATCATGCCCATCTTAGCATATCGTGACGGAAATGCCGGAAATAGGAGATTTTAGAGGAAAGTATGCTCGATGTTTTACAAATAGATGGTGCTCGGATTTAAGAGCCTCTTATGAAACACCAAATCTGCCAAATTATTAACCCAATTTTTGTGGGCTTTGTACGGGCCCAAATTGTATTCAGTAGTTAGTATAATTTTTTTAAAATTATATAATTAGTTGATAATTAGTGGGGTGGATAAGTAGCGTAAAATATTGTAAATAAAGTCATTATGTATATAATTATTACAATTTAAAGTTGGAAAAGAAATCTCATGTTTTTAATTTATTTTATTATTAATTGAGCTCTAAATAGTGATTTGAGTCTAATTTCATTGTAATTTACACTTTCTATAATTGAGAGATTCATGGTTAAAAATAAACTCATGTCGAGAATTGTGAATATTGAAGCATGTGAATCTATCAAAGGACACACTAGGAAGGGAGGAGTCTCAAGATGCATGTTATAGATGGATCTACAAAAAAAACCTATGAAAAAGTGGAATGACCAACTTTGGAGGCCATGTTTAGAGAATGAGGTTTGCCTGTGAAATATATAGGACATAGGTGATGAACTGTGTGACAACAATCTCATATAGGTACATGATAAATCACAAATCTTGCAGGAAAAAAGGGGATTAGGGCGGGGAGATCCCTTGTCACCATTGTTGTCTGTATTTGTTATGGAATATATGCACAAATGCCTTTAAACTATGAACAGAGAACCTTAATTTCAGTTTTATGCTAAGTGTGAGAGACCGGGAATAGTGAATTTGAACTTTGCAAATGATGTGCCCTTATTTTCAAAAGGGGGAGGTAAATCTATATAGTTATTAATAAAGGCCTTCCAATACAAGAACTACAAGACTCGTAGTGAATCCACATAAATGGAAGGCATTCTATGGAGGAGTTACAGGATTACATAGAATTTCAGGTTTTGATGCGGGAGAGTTACCTTTTAAATACTTTGGGGCACCATTAGCAAGTAAGGACTAACAATGCAAATATGTCGGCCTTTAATTGACAAAATGGTAGAAATAATTAAGCATTGGAGTGCACGAATACTCAACTATGCAGGTAGGTTGCAACTGATAAAGTAGTGTATTGTTTGTAATGGAAAATTACTTGATGTAGGGCTTTCCTCTACCAAAGAAAATATTTAAGAACATTGAAACCTTGTGGAGATATTTTGAGGGTTGGAGGAGAAGATATTACAAGGAAATCACCGATAACTTGGGAAAAAATATGCTCTTAAAATAAAGCTGGTGGACTGAACATTATCTCAATAATAGAGTGGAATGATGCAAACATGGCAAAGACACTGGATACATTACCATGCTTGGTTCTAATCCTATTTCATGGAAAGCTAATAAATAAACTACAATTTCACATTCTTTCAATTAGACTAATATTGTTCAATTGCTAAATACCACTCCCTTGCTACTTTTACTACTGAATTACAGTGACTCCACTACTTTCTCTATGACCTAAGATTTCCTCTTCGGTAGTTTACAACCGTTCATTGTGACAGCCAAGTTGCTCTTCACATTGCTAACAACCCAGTTTTTCATGAACGTACGGGGAAAAATGATTGCCACTTCATTTGTGAAACGATAGTTTTCGGGCTCATCTCGGCCAGGCACTAACATCTATCTGATCCACTTGCTGATATCTTTACAAAACTCCTCGGTGTAAATGCTTTTCATCGCATTCTTTCCACGTTGTTCGTGCTCAAGATTTATACCTCGAACTCCAACTTAACAGGGAGTGTCGAACGTTAATATTTTGCTTTCCACACTTATGAAACTAATTATAAACGACCTAGACTTCTAATGACCAACATTTATTTTTAGGGTCAATATGATCAATTTGTTGTAAATTAAAAAGCTATCCCAATTTCACATATTTATCATCATTCCATTGTAACACTTTGTATAAATAGTCATGTCAATATTAATACATGATCAATCAGAACTTTACCAAACCGCACAATTCAGATTGTTGATACTGTTAAGCGGGAGTACCATGCACGAGGAAAGATGGATCAGATGCCTCCCGTAACGAATGTATCATTATGATGGACGCCTTTTGGACGAAACAAGAACGGATCCCCAGTTAAATAGCGAGCAAAGTACATGACTCTTTATGCGGTCACGACAATTGTGAAGTATGATGTATCGTTACGAAATGACTTCGTTATCACGTGAATTATTTTGGAACTTCTACATAAAGTTCCTACCGATTAGAGACTCTTCCTTCCCTGTTTTAAACATTTGAGGGATTCTTCCCCTGATTCATTACATCTAGTTACAATATAGTAATTTTTTTGTTAAATTAAACACATTAAAACTGTTCATTAACAATAAGAGTGAAGATATACAAAATGATGTATATTGTCTGAAAAATTGAATCTATTCAACTCGCGATTTATTATCCGTAACAAAGTCAGTCTAGAAATACCATTCCTAGAATTTGAACATCTCCAACAATAGCTTTTACATATGTCGACTTTTATGAGTAATTCTAGAGATATTGCAAAGCATTGTCACAATCGTTACGAATCTACCACCTTGAACAAATGGTGGGACAAAACCTAATGGACCGAAAGTAATGCAAGTTTAAGTTGACTCGGGTCCAACCGAAAAAACACAAACCGAAAAAAGCGGAATATAAATTCCGAGCCACCGCCTTGAACAAATGGTGGGAAAAAACCTAATTGGTTTCGGAAGGGTTACGATCATGATGGGGCTTCTTTGATTCCGATTTGTTTTTGGTTTTTTTTCTGAATT
>JAULKM010100954.1:0-10332 GCA_032355605.1 Rubia tinctorum | reverse complement strand
TAAATCTAGCAATATTACCACAAAATGATTACAAAAGAGATGTTAAATGCTCCGGAAAACACATGCATTTGAGGTCAAATCAATAAACTAGCACTCGGGGGATATTTTCTTAACATAATTGATTTAATTTTGACCATCAATTTTTATCACATACAACTATAAGCCTATTCTAGTGTTTGTGACACGTGGTTAAGTCGATGATCAACACTTCCCCATACCTATCACGTAGGGTGTGCACATAATCTTCCATCAGCACCACCTCTGTAATGAGGGGAGTGCAATGATAGCTTTGCCTGCCTTGAAGATATGAGTCCCTCTCGTACGATTACACCCCGGGCATTACACCATGAATGCTTCTACCTAGTCCTAAAAAGGCAAAGGGGGTGAAACACCTTATTCATGGCTCAAAGGTTACAAAGCTAACCCTATTTTACTACTCTAGCTATCTCTACCTGCTACCCTTCGAACCAACTTGTTAGATTTCCAGTGCATGTTTGATCGCAAGTTAACAATGGCAACCTACATGCACACATCCACGTGGATCTGGACACATCGTTACCCTTAGCATATCTAGGTTTCCTCCCCCGGTGGGTATCAATATTGCGACAACATGAAAGTAGACTTTTGTGTGTGCTAACTAAGTGTGACAATCAAGTAATTCACAAGAATATGAAGAACAAGCCATCATAATAATCACAAAACACATACAAATAGGTAGATCTACTAAATCTCACAAAATAGACATTAATAAATGAATACAAATATGATCACCAAGTTAATTACCCACTACCTAAGCATTCAACCATAATATTGCATTGGATTCAACACTTTTAGACAAAAGAAAAATAGAGTGAAGAAAGAAAAAGAACCCTAGAGAAAAAAAAGAGTATTTTCACTCTCTAACCTACTCTTAAAGATGAAAAGTGGGCATTAAATTAAACCCTAGTAGATAAGGGTCCATGTATATTACTAGGGAATTCGGCCTTGAAAAAAAGCCAAAAATTGGCCAAATACCCTAGAAGCCACAAACGGCACTAGATGTGGAATCTGGTATGGTCAATGCTAGCCAATGACCCTTCATGCTAATGCGGGCCGCTTGGCATTCAATGGGCCATTGCTTCGTGCCATCGCATCCAGCTTGGCCTAGCACATGTCGTGTGCCTTGTGCTAATGTAGCCCGTGTCCCTTGATATAGATCGCCTGCTAGAACTCCATTTTGATCTTCAGATTGCACATTATGTGGTGTTTGACGTGTCTTGTCAGCTCGAACATCATTTCGCTCAATAACATGGTACAGGACTTGTCATTCTTCACACCCCGTGAACTGGTCTTTGCATAAGTGACTTGAAACGATGTAGACCATATGAAACGGAATGATCCGTGTCATACTTAGCCAAATTTTGGAGTGGTTCAAAGACATGGGACACGGGCAGTAGAGTTTGGCACAGTCCGTGCTGGGGGCCTCTGGTACGGCCCAAGTTTCTTGGCATGGTCGTTGCTGAGCACTGGCATGAGCCGTGCTAGCCTAATTTAATTCCTGCTTAGCTGGCCTTGTGCCGACCCTAGTGTTGGTTTTGGCTGGTTCGGCCGACTGACTTGTTTACTCTGGTACGGAAGAACAGCTGATCTGATTTGGAAGTTCTTGTATTCAATTTTATTGTGAATCTAATGGTGCCACCCTGAAGTTATGATTCTTCTTGGATCGTTCCCAGAACTCTGTGCAACTTCTAGACAACAATCTCCCCGCTTCCTCCTTGGCCTTCTTAAATTTTGAATCTGCCTTTTTTTGGCTCAATTCCATCTACTACCATTGTTTGGATTATGTGGCCTTCAATAGACTACCATCATTTTGAATGGCCTTTGATATCTTCTACCATCCTTGCAAATGGCCTTCAAATATCTTCTAACACCCTCGCGAATGACCTTCTACAAAATAGTGATGAAAAAGAACTCATGAGCAAGCTACTAATAAGATCACAAAGGAAGAACTAGGTGGACATGCATATAAAGTGTCCATTAGCTTCAATTAAGTTTACAAAACTCAGGAATTAGATAAGAAAACCAATAATGGTCGTTTAAACCTTTTGTCGTGTAAACCTAACTAAAACTAGCAATCAACTAAAGAAAATATGATAAGAAATATGCCGAATGCATTGGTTAATGAATTCATAAAGGGGCATATCAGAGTTGTTGAAGAAAATGATGTGTTACCCTTTTTATGAGTATCACAATTTCCAAGCTCGGAAATTGTATTTTGTCTCTTCATATACGGGAGACAAAAGAATTCAGATCTCGAAAGTCTTTAATTCCCAAAAAAAGGGCGATTTGTGGATTCAAGAGAAGGAATGGAAACAGGTTCAGAGTTCCAAAGTATGGTTTCCGAACTCAGAAACATAGTCGTCTGTATAGGTCCATAAGACAACTTGGGCTTCCAAGTCTGTAAGCCATTCCATCCATGAAACTGAAAGAAATGATGCTCTTACGAGTTCATAAACCCATCCGGCCTTTTGGTCATTTTGAAAAAATCCACCATTTGATTGGGGGAATATTAGTATTAGGATGGGGATACATGACTTTCTTTGCTTGCTTCAATCTTTTTTTTACTCAAGGAAGAATAAGGTTCAAGTGTGGGGAGGTTTTATATGTCCATTTTATGTGCATATTTTGAGACTTTTTGGATTCAGTTTTGTGCTCTTTTATCATATAGAGCTTGTGTTTTACCTTGTAATTCTCTTAGGAGAGCTAAGAGCGACTTTTATGCTCTTATGAATTTTTTAATAGATTTTGTGTGATGGGACAATAACATCGAGACTTGAAGACCAAATACCGTTGAAGACCTTTTAGTTCATCTTTTAGAGAGTACTTGAAGACTTGAAAATTTGAAGAAAAGTAAAGTGAAGAGTAAGATAGAAAATAAGAAGAAGAAAGAAGAAACCAATGATGTTTTGGTCATTCGTCACGAGTCGCGACACCCTGGTCGCGAGTCGCGACGGGCGACTGGCCTGAATCTCTTGTCCTTTTTCTTGTTTTATAAATAGCACACTTTATCCTATCTATTTCCCTTCTTATTCTTCCCGATTCAGAACTTAAGAACCCTAGTTTTCTCTTGTTTTTCATCGATTTTTATATTTCATTTATGCTTGATTTGCTTTGGATGTTTAGTATGATATCTAGTAGGTAAACTTACCATTTGAGAGCAATTGGTTGAAGCTTCCAAACCCATGTAGTGAGACTTTATTTTGCTCTTTCATGAGCATTTACTGTATAGCATTTATTATGCCATTAATGTTGATGTTTACTTCATTTATGTTATGAGTTGTTTGAAAATGTGAAATATTTGTATGATTAAGTGTTACAAGTGTTAAGAAAGTGTACAATTTATTCTCACCTTTGGCATGAAAATCTAAGAACATGGAATTAGAACTTCTTGTTGGGTAAATGATGTTAATATTGTCATATGAGTATGTTAATATGCTTTGTTATCATATTTATCCTAAGGTAGCAGTGAAAGATTGAATCTTGAATGTTGTTTGTTCTAGATTTAATCTAATTAATGTTTTGTTTGGTTAAATGGTTAGGAATTTGGTATGGTTGTTTTAAATTGTTATCTAATATATGGTTCTACGCATATAATTTGGTTGATGAAATACCTTTAGGCGTTGTTTGTCTGGACTGCTTATCAACGAGGTTTCCAAATGGTCGTTGAACGTCTTTGTAAATTACTACTAAGAAAAAATGAATGTTAATCTTCAAAATGGAAGTGATAACATTCCCCAAAGGTAATTAATGTGAATGAATGAGTGAATAAGTCTATGACCTACCAGAGGTTTGGAAGTGGGAATCAATTTCTCTTAAGGGTTTGTTAATTGTGATTTTACCATTTTTTTATTAGCTTGTTGCATGATAGCATTATTACTTTACCCTGATAAATGTTTTGTTTTTCAATTCGTAACGTATAAAAACCAACCAACCTCCCCCCCTCCCTACATGCTTTCTTATATATATGTATATCTACATATTGCTTAGTATCCACCCTTATATGTGTAAACCATTAGGAAATCTTTCTTCTTCGTGGATGACCCCGATTTGCCATTGTCTACTTAGTTTTAGTAAGGAAGCATTTAGGTCTTATAAATTGTATCTTTGAGAGGTATGGCTACGACCTCCGCAAAAATCCTATGTACTCCCAAAAAGTTCTACTTTGGCAAGATTTAAGAAATTTTGGGAGCTTGATTATGTCACTATGTATGTCCCTGTGTTTAAATGTTAGTAGGTGAATATTAACAATGGAGAGGGCAATAAGGATTTCGGCTTCACTCTTTCGATAGAAGTTGAGTTGGCCGAAACGACAATCCTTTCATATTGGTGTCTTAAGCGCACTAGATATTCTATATTAGGCATCTTTTTTATCCTAGGTGGGAGATTGTTGTCGAATGGAAACATGTTTTCCTTCAAGAAAATGAGTTAAAGGAAGTAATTGGATTCGGGCAACATACTTTGGGTGGTGGATCTAAAGATATTATTTTGCTCGAAGAAAAGGATCAGAGTCTTCACAGTTTCCTAGGCCGTAGTGAATATGACGAAGGTATATGGGTCGATTGTAAGGGGAACATCACCCATTGAAAAAGAAAATCGAAGAAGATGGTGAGGAAAAGGAAGCAAAAGTAGTTTATGGTTCCATTTTAAGTGCATTTTTTTATCATTCGTCAAGTTTCGTAACATGGAATATTCATATGCCTCTAGTATTGACAGTATTGGTAAAACAAAATCCATATAAGATTGAAATTAAAATGCATGGAAATTAACATATAATGGAATTAAAAAAAAGTAGTAATCATGTAATTTATCAAAATTCAACATCAATGTCAATTATAAATAACATAATAAAGTCCAGTACTTGAAATTAACCAATCATAAATTTCAATCCTCATCATTTGCAATGTGACCTGTTGAATTTGATCGGTCGAGTCGAGATTGGGAGCTTGACACAAGATGGCGCTCATATGCTCATTGTAATTTTTCCATAAACTGGATCTCGCCTTCATGGCTTAAAATTCTTTGCGCATCCATTTATAGTAATCCTTGAAGCTTTTAAAATATGTTTTTTAAGTACCTACACATTTTAGCAAAGGCTAATTAATATAAATTAAATACCAACACTATATAAAAATTATCGAAGAAAACTAAAATGTAACTAACCTTCCTCAATGTGTGGGCTCTTGCTCGCTTTGGGGGCTTCTGTTCTCTTATGAAACCACTTATGATCGCACAACACCCAATTCTTCTTCTCGATGTATGTCTTGTCCAAATAGTTTGCCCTTTTTCCTCTCCGTCTATAGTCAACCCCTCAACCTTCTTCAAAATGAGGATGATTAAATTCCTATAAGGGATGCTCTTCACCACCTTTGGTACACATCATCCAACGGGCCATTGAAATCCTCCAGAAAAACACATTTCAGGTATAGATATGGATATTTTAATAGCTTATTAATAGCCCATTGGCTAATCTAGATACCAATCCTACCAACCCTAGTCTCGTAATCCCCATTCGTAATCTCATGCAAATTAGTATAAATTTCACCAGTCAAATCAAAATAGGCACTTTCGTTGGATGAAAGCAACCTCTCAACATGTTCCCGATTGAATAAGATCTAAGGATTCCGTAGTTTGAACCTTCTCTATCTATGCTAACCAATTTGTGAATTTAGTGGGTTGTTCAATATGGAAGAATCTTGTGAGTTTGTAAAGCCATAAGGGTTTGTTGGTTTGGGAGCTTGACCCATCCCACCTGGCATCGCTAAATCAATGAACGAACCATGGGAGATCCACCAAGTGAAAACCGAGAGGAGGCTTTCAAGCTATTAAGGGGTCAAAGATAAGAATTTATATTGTTGCTCTCATTCCTAAAACTATAGTACCAAGATTGGTAGATAGTGGAAAGTACCAGGGTCGTCCATGTTGATGTTAGGAATCTAATAATCAACTATATACAACCGTGATCGGGTCACCAATCAGATCAATCAGTTTTAGGAACAATCAGTGTTGGTAAAACAAGCATTGGGGGATCTTTATAAATAAAACTACTAGCATGTAATTGATCTCGAGAATAAACTATATAAACTACCACTTGGGGAATATTTTTGTAACATGATTAATGTCATTTCGATAATGAATTTCATCACATACAACTATAAGCCTATTCTATTATTTGTGATACGTGGTGTGGTCGATGGTCAACACTTTCCCATACCGGTTACGTAGGGTGCTCACGTAATCTTCCATCGGCACCGCCTCCGTATTTAGGGGGAGTGCAACGATAACCCTGCCTACCATGCAGATCTAAGTCTCCCCCATACAATTACGTCCAGGGCACTACACCTCGAATGCTTCTCTGTAGGCCTAAAAATGCAAAGTGGGTGCAGCGCCTTATCCATGTCTCTAGGGTTGCAAAGCTAACCCTAGTTTGCTACTTTAGCTATCTCTTCCTGCTACCCTTCAGACCAACTCAATAGCTTACTAGTGCATGGTTGATTGTAACGTTAACAACAACAACCTATTTGGACATACCCACGTGCATCCGGACCCATCGTTACCCAAAGTGCATCTAGGTTTCCCTCCTCAGGGGGTATCAATAATGCAGCAACTTGAAAGTAGGCTTTGGTGTGTGCTAACTAAATGTGACAATCAAGCAATTCACTAGAATATTAAGAACAAGTCAACATAATACTCACAAAATAGACATTAATACATGAATACAAATATAATCCACAACTTAATTACTTACTCTTCAAGCATTGAACCAAAATATTTCATTGGATTCAATAATTTTGGGCGAAAGAAAAATAAAGAGAAGAAAGAAAAAGAACCCTAGAAAGAAACAAGAGTATTTTCTCTCTCTAAACTACTATTAAAGATGAAAAGTGGGCATAAACTTAAACTCTTGTAGCTAGGGTCCATATATATAGTAGTAAGGAATTGGGCCTTGAAAAAGGCCCAAAAAATGGCCAAAAATCGTAGCAGCCGCAAATGGCATGGCAGTGGAATCTGGTATGGTCCGTGCCATCTGAAGACCATTTGTGCTGCGCGGGCCATTTCTTTATGACAACATGACAAACTCAGCCTGGCACGGTCCATATGCCTTTTGCTGGCGCGGCCCTATCTCCTGGCACGCACCGTTGGCTGGAACTCCATTTTGATCTTCTATGTGTGCATCCCATGTTGTTTGGCGTGTCAATCTATTAATGAGATCACAAAGGAAGATCTAGGTTCCCGTGAATACAAAGTGTCCATTAGCTTCGATTAAGTCTACAAAACTTGGGATTTAGACAAGATAACCAAAAATGGTTTGTTTATAAATATGCCAAATGCATTGGTTAGCGCATGCATAAAGATGCACATCAATCCCCCCACACTTAAACCTTTACTCATCCTCGAGTAAACAAAAATGAGAAAATATCTAAGAGGAATGTAGCATGCAGAGATAAGTTAACTAGCACATCAAATTATTCCTAAGCTACCCTAGTTCCCCCAAAGATTGTAAGAATCTCAAAGCCCTCACTCTCCCCAATGATGCTAAAGTAACCTATCCACAAAAAATACATAAAAGAAAAAGTGGGAAAAAGGAAAAGTAGGATGATAAGTGCTATACTAGTTTACTCCACCGAATAGTCCGCCAAAAGCAATCCAAGAGTTGTTGCCAAAAAACAACCAAGGATAATCCAAAAGATCATCAACTTTGTTGTAACTAAGGATAACTCGATATTCCCAACTTAGCTACAACTAAGGATAATGCCGAAGGATCCTCAACTTAGTTTTTAGTTTTCTCTCAATCTCTCTCATTTTACCAAAGAGCCCTTTCTGGTTTTCATCCGAGCATTCACACATGTTGAGCTCACCATTTCAACTTTTCCCATATGACCTCTTATTTTTTTCTGGGTTTTCCAACCTAGTCAGTCCCAGGCTCTCCTTTTTACCTAGGCCTTTCAATCTATCTGGACTTTCTTCCCATTTTTGCCTAAGTTGCCCTTTCGGGTTTCCAACTTAGCCAGGTATATATTTTTCCATTTTTTTCAAAATTTTGAAAATACTCTTTTAAGGAGCTATTAGCTACATAGAAACAACCAAGAATTATAAATGTTATCTAATCCCCTCCCTCACACTTAAAGCTTGCAGTTTCTTCAATGCGTATACACAATCATAAACATATGTCAAGGGAAGGTAATAGGAGAGCACTCACAATGAAAAATGAACACTAAAATATACCCTTAGTGGAACAATCATGGAATTTAATGAACGTACTACCATCACCCCCAATAAACTACTCCTAACCTCTAATCAAGTAAGTTCAATCACAATCACTATCATGCATCACAAATCGAATAAAGAATGAATCACAATGGAGATTTACCTCTTAGGCTTCGATATGTGTGTTTCAAGGGTTTTGAAGTGGTGGTATGGAAGAAATGGTGATTGGGGTGTAGAAAGGTGAGTGAGCTTCACGGAACGTGTATGTCTACACGCCCCATGAATTTGGGGGTTTGGTTTTCCTTCTTGCCCACCATTTTTAGATTCACGAACCATGTACATCTACATGGTTCGTGAGTTGGACTACTCCTAAACCCCGTTGCTTGCTTTCCACCAAAAACCATATGCTTCCTACAAAAGAAACATGCACAAACCATGCAATGGGACATCTTATCCTCCCCCACACTTACAACAAAATCATTCCTCAAATAAGAAACGTGATATAAAAAGAAGGGGAGGTAAACAAAATGATAGACAATCACAATTTCCCAATGCATTGTTCCCATCTTAACATCCTCAAATCTACCCCAATATGTAACTCAAATCAAGCCACTACAAATCCACGCTAAACAAGTATCAATCAACATCCACATAAAGAAACAACTAGTCTATGGTTCTAGGTTTTGTATTTGGTGATGTTTTAGGTGGTGGAGTGTAGTGGTGTCTAATGGTTTGGGGTAAGAATGGGAGGAAAGTGTGAGAAATTCTTTTTTTCAAAGAAAAACAAACTAATTTAATTTTTCAAAGCTCATGTTACCTCCCGAGAAGCTCCATATATTTAAGGTCATCGACACGACCCTAATGTTATCCATATGGTGCGAGTTTGTACCCCACCACCATAGGTAACCAAAAATGGAGAGGTGGGGGTAAAAATCTTCCAATAGGAAGATGTAGTAGAGGAGGAGTCAAACTTAGAGGAAATTGGTGGTTTTGAACCTTAGCATATTCAATGGGCTTCTCTATGACTTCCTCTAAGGTTTTAGAAAATGTAGGAGTCGGTTCTATCGGTGGAAGTTGGGGTGAAAATATGTAATATGATGAATTAAGTATAATAACCCCTTCCTCCACTTCTTCACTCTCAACAAACCACTCCCTATACCCCTTGTATTCATCTACCAAAATGTAAAGTTCAACTAGGGATGGTTCAGTTTTGGAATATTAGCTTTCTAGTTGGCTCACCCTTTTTAATCAAATCACTCACTTGCTTCTCAACATTCATAATGCTTGAAAAAAGTTGAGTTCCCAAATCTTTAATGTCTCTATGCAATTATGAATGGAGTAACTCACTACTCTTAGTCACATTAGATATAGCTTGCAACATTTCTCCATAATCCAATTTGGGAACTAATCCTAAGGATTTGTTTGGGGAAAATAACTTGGTGAAGAGAAACCATCAAACCCAAAGTGTTCGTTTCCCGATACATTTCCATACCACAGATTCAAGTTAGCACTAAACCTCGAATTTAGAGAATCGTAGTATGAGTACCAATCTTGATCTCGTCGGGCTTGGGTACCAATAACTCCTACCTCTCTCTCTCATATTTGCTCATCCAAGAGAAAGACTCTGTAGGGTGGTTACGATAACATATTCTACAAAATCTCATTCTTTTAGCCTCTTTTCTCCACAATTTTTTCAACTAAAAGCAACAAAAAGAAAAGACACGAAATTTGGAATAGTAGTGCAAGGATTCTCGATTCCCACCAAGAACGAAAGCAATACCTATTCTAGAAAAGAACAAACAAACAAAATACCAAAACTAACTACTCATCTAACACGCAACGCAAGTTAACTACTAGACCTTCAAACTAATATCTCCAGCAATGGTGCCAAAAATTTGACCTGCCCCCTGCCTGACTAAGCTTAATCAATCTACAAACCACGGGGTTGTCAAGCTATTAGTGGTCAAAGATAAGTGGGAGGTCGTCGCCGTACCTCTCAAATATACTATTTTTAAGCCCAATATGCTTACTAAATACAACTAAGTATATAGTTGGCAAGTCGGGGTCGTCCACAAAGAAGAGGGATTT
>JAULKM010100953.1:0-10333 GCA_032355605.1 Rubia tinctorum | reverse complement strand
CCCCCCCCCGCGCACCGGCTCGCCCCCCTAGGTCCGCCATTAGATATGGTAGAAGAAGATGCAGGCGTTCTTCTCACCACCTCAGGCATCTTTTCTATTTTTCAATTGAAGGTTTCCATAGGTGGTAAATTAGTTTCTTCAATATTTTGGAGTATTTTTTTTTAAAGTATCATTCATGGGTGTTGGAAAAACGTCCGGAAACGATTACACTAAGTGAATTTGGCATTTAACCTAACTATCATCTATATATCTAAATTACACGTCAACTAGATTGATCGTTTTATACTATTACTGATGAGATATAGATCCAATAAAGATTGCAATATCTCCATCGGAATATTAACATGTTTCAAGCGAATATACGATCACTTGCCAGAGACGAGCGTATCTCACATTAATATCACTACGTCAAACAAGGATTTTTAACAACTCACTAGTGCAATTTTGGCCATTAACAGCGTAGTTGAGCGATGTTTTCCAATTTCTAGAATTTTCGTCCTTCATATTTTCACATATCGGATCATTGGGTCGGTAGGACGGCCAATCGTTGGACAATAATGAAATTTCATTGGACGGCGGTCTGACTTTAACCGCCGTCTATATATTCATGTACATTTCACGGCGCTATCTATTGTTAGAAAATATGGAGGTTAAATTTAACTACCGCCACAATAAACTTTTACGAAATCAGCTTCTGTCGAACTCGAATCGCGGGACTGGAACCTATATCAAAATTTAACACAATGGGTTACGTCTTACATGCACACTAACACCTAACATGCAACCATGGAAATGGTTTCCAAGGGGTGCATTTCATATTCCTAGGTGGAATTTGTAACAACTCTCTTTTTGAATCATCAGTGCCTTTTATATTACATATATATATATTCATTTCAACCGTCATTTTTAACCCACTTTCACAATTCTCTTCATATGATTTTTTACCATCCTCTTCATCCGGATTTTTACACCGATAATACTAAAAATAGGGACACCATTCAAAAAGCTACCGGATGAGATTATTGTTTCTATACTCGGCCGAGTTGCAGATAGTTCATTTTTCAACCTCCGGATGGCAAAACTATGACATGTTTTTGTTTTTGTAAATCACAATATTTGTTTCCCATGTATGTGCAAAATTAAGGTTCGGTTGTTGGTCACTTGTGTTGTTTTTTTTGTATAATATAGTTACCAAAAGTTTAAATATCTTTCCACACACCGCTTGATTTATAAACATGTGTTGCGTCCAATCAACGGATTGGACAACTTCATCCGGAAATGTGTTGAGGCCGAAAATACCGAAGCATTGTACTGGAAAGAAGTGTGATTTTTGCATGTGTTAGATTTAGTGCATGAATACTTTTTGGTAGCTTATTCTCGTATATTTATCCATTTTCAGGAGGATTTTCCAAGGGAGAAAAGTCCAATCAATGGTTTTCAATCGGTAGAAAAATCTCAGAGTTTAGGGCATCTGGGAGTTTATTACGCGCTGCTGGTTTTTAAATATTTTGGGAAGGTGAACAGATGTGTTCGGGATGGTTTAATTTGATGCAATTGAAGTATACATGAATGAATCCCCTTAAGATCACTGATTGTCAACAACGATTGCTCAAAAGTGTGAGGGGAATTTGGTTTTGAAATAAAGTGCTCGTCAATCGTCGTCATCCAACTTTTTGTACTGTTGCAAATCACCATATCAGAACAATGGGTTGGGATAACGAATTTGAGCACACATATTGTTCTGTCTGTCAATGCGAAATATGAATCACTCCATTTTATGATTATGCTAATCTTTCGAACAAGCAACCTCTTTGTAATGTTGTAATAGTGTAGACCTTTTGGAAGTAATTATGTAAGTGTCAGTTTCTTTCTAATAATATGGTTATTTAAATTGTCGAATTTGGATGCAAAAATGGTGATATGTTTGAGGGTCAAATGTCCGGTGAGGGTTTTAATATTGGAAGTATAATATCCTTTCTTGTTTGGTTATGTCCGATGAATCTTCCAATTTGGAATCAATAACGAATTCCATATTTTTTTGTAATAAAATTTCATTCATCACAGATTCCATTTCGAAAGGTTTGGCGATATCTAAAGTTCTGGACTCCAACACGTTTCTAATTTAGTAACTTAGATCGCCTGATATATTTTCAAGGTAAAATGAATAATCACTTTGCCAGCTATCTGTCGAAACAATTGCCGATGTCAGAAGTGACCCAGAATTGATGTAAAATCCTAACTGATAAAATTTTAGCCCTCAAAATTGTAATTCAATGAAAAAGTGTCTGGCAATATTCCATGCACAATCGAGAAAATATGGCCCACAAATCATTATAGTAGGTTGGGATAGTTCCAATATTAAAATTACAACCAGTTTTTTTATTGAGTCATTACTTCTATATCATCTACATACCAAACACACCTTCGATATTGTAACCAGTAGCGTACTGTGGATCGTTGATCAATGCACGAAGGAGGACCACCATGTAATATACCAAAATGATTTCCATATCTATTTAACCCCCAATCGCGCCCCAAAAATCTAACCCCTCCCACTCTATCCAACAATTGTTCTCCCTCATTACAATTTTACTTCTCCTCAGTGAACCACCAATTCAATTACATGGATTCATCACGGCGGGAGGACATTCAAAATCGAAGGTAATTTATAAACTCTTTAGGTTTTGGATTCGAAGAAGTGGCTCTTTCTGATATGTTTTATGTGAACATTGTTAATTGAATGTAGCTACCTATGTTAATAGAGTTTCTATTATCACTGATCTACTTTTCCGTAGTAATTCATTGTTACAAATCATCTGGAAATTTTGGATTTTGGGAGAAACTCTAGACCGCCATTCTTGCTCATGTCCGTTGTTAAAATTATGAAAATTATTTGCTTGGGTTTGTGTTGGTGAAATTCATTCTATTTGAGGATGAAATTACAAAGAAAAAACCAACTATGGAATACAAGATAGATCAAAACCAAGTTATCATTGAGCACAACGAGATTACGAGAACAATAAATGAAATGGGAGGTAAAGTTTCTTTTGGAAAGATGTGAAGCGCCATCTATTTTGGATCTAGTGATGTTGACAAACTTAAAAATCCCACTGTTTGTTGTCTATGTTAGGTATGCTTGGAAACCTAGTGCACAAGGTGATGGTGGCACCAGTTGGTCCTCCAATCCCGTTTCCATGTTTAGGAGAAAATGATAAACACGGTGAATAATAGGTTGGATGATAACTATCTCGCAATAGCCCTTACAATAACTTCTATACCATTTTGCTTTTGTTCATTTGCAATAGTCATGTTATGTTGTTTCACTGCTAAGACTTTCATTGTAAGTTCTTGTCCACTAGCGGTTTCTATAGATATTGTTCTTTAATTTGTTTGGTTGTAATGCACAAGGTGTTCTACAAATGTTTTTTGAGTTGAGACAAACATGTGCTTATAGCCACTTCACTATGGAGAGCTTCTAATTCGTAAATTTAGAAAATGAATACAATTTTCGATTAAACAAATGAAATCGTAACCAACATCGGATCAAAAATAAAAAATTTAAAGAGAAAAACTGACATAAGTTCATAAATCGCAACTGCTACTTCCAAAACCACACCAACTAACCAATTACTCTACCAAGCTCCGTACCCAGGATGTAGAATTAATTTCCGAGAAGGATGGAATCTTGGGAATCAGGCAATTGGACGATGTAAAAAATGGGAACCAAATCGGTAATAATGCTTTGGTATTCAATTTAACACGGTGGTTATACTCCACCATGCATTGTGGTACAAAAAGCAACGATGGTGCCAGGGACAATGCTTCAAAATTTCCGTCCATAGGCCTCTTTAATTGCCGTTGACCCCCGTGTTCTTCACTTAACACCACTTGATCCAAACATGATTCTTGTTGTCCAACTTGTTAACACCTTGAAAATCAAATACCTGAAGCATCCAAATTAATCAAAACCCTACAAAATCACAAACAAAATTATGAATGTACGATCTGTACAATCTAGAACTAAACATTGATGTGAACGACTAAATTAAGTGATTATCATTAATACAACAATGTAATCTATAGGCTCAAATAATAATAATAATCTAAGGATACAAATCCACAACCAATAACATAAATGCTCAAAAAATATCAATTGAAAATTTACCTTTTTCCCATTTTTGAATCATGGAAAGTTGGTGAAATGACAATGGAAAAAATAGGATTTTTGAGAGAAGGGAGAGGGTGTGCGGTGGAGGATTTCTTGTTAATTTTTTATTTTTTGGATTTTAAAGTAACACATATCATTTGGATGCTAGTTAAAGATGGTGGGCGGTCGTAAGGCTCGCCGGATCTGAGGCTCGTCGGTCGCTTGTCTTGATGGTTTGCCGCTTGTCGGAGGGAAGCACTGGTATCTTTCGTTGACTATTCATCCATTAAAGAAGGGGGTGTAGCATCGACGACTACCTTACCCTCGCTGATGAAGGAGGCATCATCGCTTGTCCTCCAGTGATCGGCGACTCCACCACTGATGAAGAGGGCTTGAAACTCATCTGCTGGTTAAGGCGAAGGTCATCGAAGGAGCTGGGTCTATCGACTGGATCGACTCATTAAGCTGAGCTGAGTTGACTAGGTAAGTTGGGTCAAGTCGACTCGTTGAGTTGGGCCGAGTGGGCATCCCAACTTGCTGAGTCGGCTCTCTATTGGCTCGGATATCAGCACATGAACTGGTTTTCATTCTAATATTTTTGTTCTCCCAGATTTATCCAGTGGTGTGCTTCACAAACATCATCGCTTTAACCTGTTCTGCTTCCTTTTTTCCTTTTCAAAAAATAGATGAACACATGGGTCTGGATAATGGGTATGTTCTTCTCTTCTAAAAATGGAAATAATAGATTGTATGAATAATAGATTTGCTTAGATGTGCAAATGTATTTGGCCTGACATGTGTGCAGGTTTGTAGCTGCAAGAGCTGCGTGAGGATCTTGTCGTTGATCCCCACAAACGACGCCAATGTTAATGCCAATATTTTTCATAGGCTTGTCCTGGAACTGACTATCTTAAGTTGTTGGAGCTATTGGAAAAGCTCTAATATGGCCTCTATTCGGGCCTTCTTCCGGCGTAGATGGATACCCATAAAATAGCATGGGTCACTTAGGACGGGGTGGTGTGTGACCGCGCCTGCTCCGGTGCCCAAGTCAGATCGAGGAAATGTGTATGAAGAAAATGATGCTACAATGTAATCGGGATTTTATTTAAAACATACCCTTGGGATGGTTCCTTCCCTTGTTTATATAGCTGAAATGCTAGGGCTTTCTTAGGTTTAATGTTGGGCCTTCAGGCTTGGTAAATAGGGGTACAGGATTTCAGACCCATACATTATCTACTTACAAGGAGTTAGTTGAGTATTTCATATTAAGTTATGATGATAGGTTGTAGGTCTATGACATCGATACTTTGAGAATCCACTTAGAGGGCTTTTGGCATGGGCTTACTAACAGGAGAATGGACAAGAATTTCAGGAGTTCATACATCTTTCACCCAGCGATGAGGTGCATCAGCCACTTGACCTCTATGGTGATCTTTTGTCATGGGGAAGCCACTCAGTGCAGTCATGACAACTGTTTTCTTTATTGGTTAATGATGAGTGGTCAGGGTTGCCCATAATATGTGGAGAACTTTGTGGATAGATACTACAAGACATTGGTGCAGAGTGCAAGACTGATTACTATGGGAGACAAGGTCACCCTCCTAGATTTAGCCTTAGAAATCTATGCAAATGAGGCTGACTGCATTGGTACAGAGTCTTCCAACTATTTTTACACCCCTGCCTCGTTGGTCGAGGCCCGGATGCTCATATTGGATGACCGTCAGTTTATATGGCTATATGGCATGAAAATGATCTGATTCATGTGTCTCCCATAGTATTTTCGTACAACCTACAAGGTTGATACTAGATTTTAAGCCTTGTGCAATCTCCCGGATGATAAGTTTGCATTGGAGTTTCAGGCCACATTTGGCATGAGTAGAGAGGTTTAAACAGTGAGCATGAACAGCCACTGCACCTAGATGATCCCACTCATCAACATTACCCGACCGAGGATCAAATTTTACAGAAGCAACCATCATCATATCAATACTTTGAGAAGTAGTGTCAATAGAAGCAGCATCCATCACCGCACCGTCACTTTCAGGAGAAACCCTAGTATAGAAACCTACCATCTTCCCCTTAATCACCACGGAGCCGCTAATCTTCAGAATGCTGCATACCACGACACATCAACTTTGAAGGTACAATGATCATATAGAGAGCTTGGTTTGCACTTTTAATGGTTACGAGTAGAATCTTCACCATATTGGCACCCCGCGTAGATGACCTAGGCTACATTGTAAATGGATGGGGTCAGCGCATGGTCTCCCCAGATGACTGAGTATATTGGCTTGACCATGAGGAGATGTTTTCAAGGATGCAGGGAATCAACATTGGATATGGCAAGGGCCTTGGTGATGAGGATAAAGTCAAACAACGGGAGAAGAGGCGGGAGCAACAGTGTGCAGTCAGGCATGCCAGACACCCACCCAGTGATGTGGAGTGATGTTTCCATTTTTCTTCCCTTGACACTTTGGATTGTATGGCATGATGCATTGAAGACAATGAATATTTTAAATGTGGGGGAGATATTGAAAAACACTCATGTTTGTCTTGATGACATTTCTTTCTATGTTGTTGGCTTGTTTTTAGGTGATTTAGACTACTATCTTTTATGTGTTTTTGGGATGACTCTTTTGAGTTTGAATGTTTTTTTTCTTGATTCTTTTGAGTTGTAATAAGGAGTTTCTTAGAGAGAATTTTTACCATGATTTTTTTGGAAAAAAACATTGAATATAATGAAAAAGAAAACAAAAATACCGCTATGTTAATAGTCTGAAAGGGCAACTTAGATAAAATTGGGAGGCCATGATAGGTCAAAAAATCATAAGGGCGACCTATGCAAAAATTAGAGGTCTAATAGTGAGGAAAAATGTAAGGTGTGAGGCTTGAAAGAAAAAAAAAGACTAGGATGAAAAACCAAGAGAGCACCTAGGCAAAATAAGAGAACAATAGAAATTAAAATATGTTGAAGCTTGATTCGCATATTTGTGGGGCTTCCGAGTAAAGTAATATCTTCTTATTTTTCTCTAGATTCATAGCTCATTCTTATTTGGCATGAATTTGTGTTGTTTTGGTGATTTGAACTCATTAAATCGGTATATGAAGGTTGAAAACCCTATGTGTTTTGGGTTGTGGTGGTTCTAGGAATAAGGATGATTGATTGAGTTTGGAGGATAGAACTTAGTAAACCATCTTTGGACTTAATTCGTTCTTACTCGAGGACGAGTAATGTTATAAGTGTGGGGGATTTGATGAGACGTTAATTTACTATTTTCTTAACACATTTTATGCCTTTTATCATGTTTTGTTGGTGGTTTGCTAGCATATTAGTTGTTTTACCAAATAGGGGGTTATAATTACCTTGTGTGTTTAATCACCCTAATTTTCCTATTTTGTAAGCATCTAGTATCTAGTGTGTTTTGCCTCTATAATTTGGTCATGTTTTAGATGTTTTGTGTGCTTATTGGAGACCGATCATTTGAGATGGCCATTCGCAAGAATATTAGTAAATTGAAGGTCATCCACAAGGGTGGTATTAGAATGAAGGCCACTAATATATGTGGTACAATGTTGGTTTGGTTAGAAGAGAAGAGAAAAGAAGAATAATTGAAGCATAAGTGCAAGGCAAAGACAAACGACATAGACCATGCACTTCACAGGCCACATCAAGGCCAATGATCAAGCCCAAGGACATCGACCATGTAAACCTACACAGTCAGTGTACTTCAGAAGACAAGAAGGCTCAAGAACTAGCCACCCAGGATACGAGCCATGTAAATCTGCATGGTATGTGTACTCAAATGATTCAAATGCTCGAGACACAGGTCCCACAAAACAGACAATGTAAACCTACACTGTCTGTGTAAAGGACTTCGGCGCGATCTGTTTCGAGTGGCATGGTTCGTGTCATCGGGTGGATTGGGGTTTTAAAGATGACTTTTCTTTCTCTCTCTTCCCACCTATAAAGCACCCCTTCCATTGGATAGGGGAGGGGAACTTCTGGGTTTGTGACTGTACATTTTCTTTCTCTCTTCATTTATTTCATTGTTTTTATCATCTTTGATCCAATTCTTGTTATGGATTATTGTAGATTAGGCTAGATTAATGCTTGGGAGGATTTACTAAACATGTTTAGTTAACAATTTGTGGGATTCTAAGATTCTTCATATTTATGATTTAATTATCATTATTGCTTGTGTTTAATGCCATGATTATGCATGATTAAGATTATGTCTTAAGATAAATTACGATGATGCCATAATTTAGCGCTAGGCTTGAGAATGAACTTAGAAAGATTTTGTATTTTTGTCAGTTTGGTCAATGGTGAGCATGGAGGTCGTGTCTAGGAGTGACAACTATGCATGATTGTTGGTTATTGAGCAATATGAGACTTGAATGGGTTATTGAGTTGGTCCATGGACGATACGTGAGTTACGGATGATTGGGTTGGTAATCTTATTGTCATGTTGGGGTCATAGGGTAACCCCGACGGTTATATCCCGAGTTTGTGGTAAACTAAGCAGGTTGAGTCCCTTAGAGGGTAATAGTAAGGTTCTGAGGCTATTGGTTGTACATGATGCGCTTTAGAGTGGGTATTATTCAAACAACCCCCTTCCCTTGGTGACGAGCACACATTTGGTGACGCTTGTGTATGTATTGGTACATAAAACTATCTTATAAATCATTTTCCCCTGTGGACGACCCCGAATTACGACTATGTACTTTTTATTATTCGATAGTAATAGGGAAACAATATATAAATCTTATCTTTGATTGTGGTATCAAAGACCAAAGACAGCGAATGAGATATTTGATCCACAACAACGAGACTTTGATTGGCAACAATGAGACTCTGACGAACGATGATCAGGGATCAAGCAGGGAGGAGATTGGCAGTCGAAAATATGATATCCAAGGTTAGGGTTTGGAAATTTTTTGATGAAAGAATATAGGGTTTAGAGAAATTTGTTTGATAAAATGATGGAATGTAAAACCCACAATGATTTGGTCTGTATGTATTGACATATATAATACCCAAGTGATTTGGTCTGTATGTATTGACACATACTCCCTCTGTCTCATAATTATTGACCTATTTTCTTTTTTCATGGTTTTCAATGATCATGTTTGACCATCGATACTTCTCACTACATATAACATTTTCACATAAAAAATTAATATTTAGAAAATAGATGTTAAGATGAATCTATCAATATCTCACATAATATTTTTGTTATGCATATATTAATTTATATTTAGGGTCAAAGTTTACCAAGTTTGATTTTGAAAAAGTAAATAGTCCAATAATCTTGGGACGGATGGAGTATAATACTAAGGGTACCACAATCCAAGGAATAAAATATTACTATCATAAAAAGAAAGAAATTAGTTTATTTGTTATTTTCTATTCTATTAGTTTCCTCTCTAAGATTTAATTAATTAAATGGAAAAATGAGATACTTATCATCACATCTTAGTAATTAGTGTAATGAACTACCTCCAATACTGTATTTTACATGTGGGTTGGGGTCCCAAAATAAATTCTTCCACCTAATGGTGGTTTATTCGAAGAAAAAACTGCAAATGCCTTTAAAACATGAATGAAATTACACGAGTGGAACAATTTACTCACACTGCATTGGTTTTGGCAACATAAACACATGTAGTATGTATAATGTATACTCTCTCCGTAGCAGCAGTAATGACATATTTGTTTTTTTCACGATCTTCAATGATTATGTTTGACCGTTAATATCTCTAACTACATATACTGATTTTACATAAAAATGATATTTTATAAATATATGTTAATATGAATTCAACAATATCTCACATGATATATTTATTATCTATATTTATGAGGAGCATGCACGTACCTTATAGGCTAAAGTCAATCCACTCCATTATTATAGTTGCTGTCAGAACAAAATTGGGGAAAGCAAAAACAAGGTGTACCTGTAAAGGACTCAAATTGCCCTTCCTCGTACTAACTAAAATGTGTTCAACTAAAATGTATTCAGGTCCTGTAGGAGAAAAAATGTGTGTGAAAGTGCTTGAGCCATACAATATATTATTTGTTAAGCTGCAGGTTCACTGACTGGTGGCATTTGAAAACTAAAAGCTTATCAGATCAGGTAGATCAGGACATGATATGCTGTGCTGATGATGGGTTGGTGGTGACAG
>JAULKM010100952.1:0-10333 GCA_032355605.1 Rubia tinctorum | reverse complement strand
TATCTATATATCTAGCGTAGTATTTACCATTTTATGAGCAAACACTTGAGAATATCTCATGTCTCTGTGGACGATCCCGACCTGCCACTAGCTACTTAGTTGTAGTCAGTAAGCAATAATGGCTTAAAATTACATATTTGAGAGGTACAACGACGACCTCCCATACACATGGGCTGCCAGATGGAAAGGTTCCCTAGCCTTCTTAGTGGCGCGACCATGCATATCCTCACGAGCTACTACCTTGAAGAGTCTTCTAAGAGTTTGAAAGGAGTAGCCCATATGATTCCTTGCGGGCCACGAGATGGAGCTAAGCTTCTCATCTTCTGTTGGTGTGGTTGTGCAAAACGTCATGAGGCATGGGCTGGTCTTGGGATTTCTGATCTTCAAGGTGCACGGGTCGTGCAATAGAACACGACCCCACTCATACTTAGCCGTACGAGCCAACTGAACGACATGGGTCATGAAACAACATATGACTCGTACCTATACTTAGCCACACTACCCTTTTCTCTTACACGGGCCATGCAATAGAACACGACTTTGCCAGTATTCAACTTTATCCGAACTTGGTTTTTTCAATCTTGTATGTGCCGCTACGACTGAACCGCTAATCCGATTTTCAAGTTCTAGTAGTTCATTTTATAGTTCTCGAGAAAATGAATCCAACGAGACCACCCATAAAGGTTGATTATTCTTAGATAGTTCCCATAACTCTATGAAACTCTCATAATAGAATTCACCCAGCTTCTTTGTCTTCCTTCTTCGACCTTTCTATCTTCTGTCACATTTTGACTCATGACCTTTAGTCTTATATTATTCTTGCGAATGGAATTCTACAATGAACTGTCATTTTTGTTAATGTCCTTCACTAAACTACTCCTAAGTGCTTACGAGCAATCTACAAATAAGCTCACAAAATAGGATCTAGATGCTCGTAAGGATAGTATCCATTAGGTCTAAATAAATCTACAAAACCAAGGATTCAGACAAGAAAACCAAGAAAGACTATGTAAACCCCATGTGATGTAAACTCAACTAAACCTAGCAATCAACCATACAAAAACTAATAATAAATGTGGTAAATGCATTGGTTAACACATGCTTCTTATTGTAGATCACCCTTTGTTTTGTGCGATTGTTGTGCGACGCTGCTCATTCATATTTTTGGCATTTTTTCATGTATGAGACGTCGCCCCCTTCTCGGTTAACCAATCGGTTATACCGATACGCACTACTACAATTACTCCCCCCCCCCCCCCATTTACAACCAAATGTGACAAAAATATTTTTAAATGGTTGTATAAAATATGTATTTACAATGAAACCTTAGAAGTCATTATAATAGCACTCAATCTATTTACAAGAAGTAGTATATGTGGTTGTAATTGGCAATAAAATCATTGTAAAAAGTATTTTTTATCTTTATATTTTGTAACATATTTTTACTGCCACAATTGTCCATTGTAAAAAAATTACTTCTTTCACAATCTCTTGAACCTTTTCCAATACTCGTAGAGGGAATCATTAGTAAAATGAGAGATGTTGGAAAGTTGCTTCTTCAACCCAGCAGACTTTGAAGCTGGGAAGTATTTCTCGAGAAATCTACGCTTCATATCCATCCATGAGGTGATACAACTGGGGTAAATAGTATAACCAATCTTTGGCCGAATCCCTAAGTGAGAAGAGAAACACTCTTAGATTGTAGTCTTCCTCTGAAACACTCGCTGGCTTCATTTTGGTACAAACTAGGTGAAATTTTGAGAGATGCTTGTTCGGATGTTCTCCAGCCATCCGATGGAAAGTCGGCAAGCAATGAATCAATTCGCTCTTGATTTCACACGTCCCATTTTGTGGCAACGGTGGAAATATGATGCAAAGCGGTTGACTCTCCAAGTTTAGAGCCATCAAATCTCTCAAAGTTCAGTTATTCTCCACCATTTTCTCTCTATCTTCGGTTACAAAAAGTGGTTCTTATGGAGCTTTTGGCCCAAGTTTCCTCTTCCTTCCTCGTCTACGACCTATGCAATTCATTGGCCTATGTCAAAATCCCCAGTTCTTGGCACGAGCATGTTCCATAAACCTGGAATAACAATGGCCAACTAAAATCAACACTATCAAGTTAACTACTAGACCGTGAAACTAACATCCCCGACAGCGGTGCCAGAATTTGACCCACCACCTCCCAAGTGTCGTTAAACACGAGAGGAGGCTGAGTTAGTGAGGGTCAAAGATAAAATTTATATGTTGCTCCCGTTCCTACTATTATACTACTAAGAATGGTATATAGTGGCAAGTACGGAGTTTGTCTACAGAGATGTAAGGAATCTAGTAGTCTACTAAACATAATCGTGGTAAATTCATCAATCAGACCACGTGTTAGGAATAAACAATGTTGTAAAAATAACCATTGGGGGGGGGATTTTTATACTATCAACTACTAGCATGCAATCAACAGAATAAACTATATAAAAAACACTCGGGGAATATTTATATAAATGGTCAATGTTATTTCGATCATTGATTTCATCAAGTACAAGAACTTAACCCTATTATAGTGTTTGTGTCACGTGATGCAGACAATGGTCAAAACTTTCCCCTATCTGTCACATAGAGATTCACGTATAAAATTATCCATCAGCCTCGCATCCACAACTAGAGGAGTGCAACAATGGCTATGTCACATTGCGCAAGTCTAATTATCCCCCGTGCAATTAAGTCTTGGGCGGAACACCACGAATGAACTACCCCTTGGCCAACAAAGTAAAAAGAAGTAGTTGTCTTATCGATGGCTTCTAGGATCAACAAGATATCCTAGCTTGCTACCTACTCAATCTCTACCTGCAACCCTTCAGACGTCTTTGGTCGGCTAACTTGATGCATGGTCGATCGTGACGATTAACTACAGTAACTTTCATGCACACGCCTAGTTCCGGACTATCGCACCCTAAGCACACCTAGGTTTCCTTAACTAGGGAGTAGCTAATTGGGGACTATCGCACCCCAAGCGCACCTCGATTGTGTGCCAAAAGTGTGACAATCATGCAATTCATAAGAATATTAAGAACAAGCTAACATAATGTTTACAAAACACATAGAAATAGTTAGATCTAGAAATCTCACAAAATAAACATCAACACATGAATACAAATATAATTCCCATGCTAGATCCTTACTCCTTAAGCATTGAACTCAAATATTTCATTGGATTCAACACTTTTAGGCAAAAGAAAGATAAAAAAGAAAAGAAACTAGAGAGAAGTGAGAGTATTTTCTCTCTCTAGCCACCTACTAAGATCTAAAAATGAGCCCTCTCCTTAACCCCAGTAGACAAAAGACTATATATAAAGTGGCGAAAAACCCCAGCAGCCGCCAGGGGCTCGTATCGGTCCTGGCATAGGCCGTACCGAACAAACTCGCGCAGGGTGCCGGTCCTTGCACGCATCGTGCGCTCATGGTGGGCGTACCCCGTGTCATCCGACGTGGGACACCAGCTGAGTCTTTGTTTTGCTCCTTTATGTTTCACATCATGCATTGTTTTGCGCGCCTCATTAGCTGGAACCTTGTTTTTCTAAGCACCTTGGCGCGCCTAGCGTCATTCTTCACACCTGTGGGCTGGTTTTGACATTGGTGACTTGAAACGACGTGTGATGTGTAAAATGGAACATCCCGCTCCCATACTTAGCCAATTTTGGGGTAAAAAGGGGACCCTCGTGCAAAATTTTGACACATCCAATGGTGACACCTTCAATTGCTGATTCTTCTCAGGTTTTGCCCATAACTTCGTGCAACCTCGAACAACGATCTCTCCGTTCCTCCTTTGGGCTTTTTGAACTTCGAATCCGCCTTTGTTGGTTACAATTCCATCAACTGCCATATTCGAAGTTCTTGGCCTTCAATCTACTACCATCCTTGTGAATTGCCTTCGATATCTTCTACCATCCTTTCTAATGACCTTCAAATATCTACTACCACCCTCGCAGATGGCCTTTCACAAAAAGAAAAGAAAAAATCAGTTACGAGCAACCTATTAATGAGATCAAAGAGGAAGATCTAGGTGCCCGTGAATACAAAGTGTGCATTAGTTCCAATTAAGTCTACAAACACGGGATTTGGACAAGAAATCCAAAAGTGGTTGTCTAAACCCATTGTCGTGCAAACCTAACTAAAACTAGAAATCAAACAAACAAAAGATGATAATAAATTTGTTAAATGCATCGGCTAACACTTGCATAATGGTGCACATCACCGAGCTTGTGCGGTTCATGCTAGCTGTGGCGGGTTCGCTTGGTTAACTTGGCTATGGGTGAACCGCTCGTCCGATTTGAGAGTTCTTGTAGTCGATTTCATAGTGCTCAAGAAGATGAATCCAATGGTGACACCAAAAAGTGATGATTCCTCTCGTATTGTTTGGAGAACTCCGTTCAAACTCGAACAACGATCCCTCCTTTTGTCTTCTTGAACTTCAAATCCGCCTTTCTTTATTCCAATTCCATCTCTACCATGATTTATAGTTTGAGGCCTTCAATCTACTACCATCTTTGCAAATAGTCTTCAATATCTTCTACCATTCTTGTGAGTGGCCTTCAAATATCTACTACCACCCTCGCGGATGGCCTTCTACCAAAGAAAATGAAAAAGCACTCACAAGCAACCTACTAATGAGATCAAAGAGTAAGATATAGGGGCCGTGAATATAAAGTATCCATTAGTCTAAATTAAGTCGACAAAATATGGAATTTAGACAAGAAAACCAAAAGTGATCATCTAAACCCTTTGTCGTGCAAACCAACTAAAATAGCAATCAACCAAACAAAATATGATAATAAATGTGTTAAATGCATCGGCTAAATGTAGCATGCAAAGAGAAGTTAGCCGATACATTCAACTTATTCCCAAACTACGCTAGTTCCCCCAAAGAAGTAAGAATCTCACAACTCTCACACTCCCCGAAGTTGCTAAATTAACCTAACAATCCCAAAATATTGTGAAGAAAAATGTAAGCATGAAAGTTAACTGTTGAACTAACTTACTCCCCCGAAGAAACTGCTGAAGACAAATAAAGAAATGTTGATGAAGAAATCGCTAAAGATGGCCAAAAGATGTTGAAGTTTCATTTCAAATTTCTCTCATTTTTCCTAGGAGCCTTTTCGAGTTTTCATACTAGCATTCACATATGTTGAGATCACTATCTCACCTTTTTCCACACGGCCTCTTGTTTTTACCTAGGCCTTTTGACCTGTCCGGTCTTTACTTCCCATTTTTGTCTAAGTTGCCCTTTTGGATTTCCAACTTAGCCATGTAAATAAATATATATATATATATATATATTTCATTTTACATATTTTTCAATTTTTTGCGTAGCAAAAAATGCCCCAAAGTTGGGCTTCATACTACAAAAGATAGTGGAAAAGGAAAAAATTACACCACCAAAGTGGTCATCCCAAAACATTCCCCAACACTAGCAAAATGTTCACACCACCAAAGATTCTACCAACTTCCCAAAACCAAAGAAAAGAACAAATTAAAGTAGCACCGAAAACACAAATGAATCCCAATATGAAAAATCTTAAGTGTTTCACCAATCCCCCCTCCACACTTGAACTTTGCATTTTCCCCAAGGGACATGTGAAGCTCACTCATGTGACCCCAAGGGTCCCTCCAAAATTTCCGAGTCTCATGCCTCCTCCTTCTCTCCTATTAACGCATCTCATGCCTCTCAATAGGAATGACATTTTTGAAACCATCTAGATTCGAAAGGTGAAGTGTCTCAAGAACTTTCTCCATGATCTCTTCTTGAGCATCCAGCCTCTCATCCACAACGGCAAACTCTTTCTTCATTTCTCGCTCAATGGAATCCAGTCCAGAACCAAGTGCTCATGGTGTCCTCCATAGAACCTAGCCGCATCCCAAAGTCATCAAGTTGAAAGCTCATCCCACCTACTACTTCATCGATATCCCTCACAATCAAGGTAGAACTAGTATGTTTCTCTCCAAAGATATGAAACTGATCAAGAATGTCAGGGGGGTAGGCTAGTGCAGCTGGAAGACCTTCTAATTGGGACCTCGTTGTCATCCTTCTCGCTGTCTATATCCGGGTTTGATAGGATTATGTATAAATCCTTCTCAAACCTCATATCAGGGTCTATGAAAAGGTTCTCCAACACCGTTTACCGATCGATAGTTGTGCGCTCTGGCTGAGGTAGAGTCATAAAATTGCACGCTGAAGAGCCACAATATAGCCATACAAAGAGATCCTCTGAAGTCGTGGTGGCCACCATCCCTGCTTTTTCCAGCCTGTCCATTGTGTACCGTGTACCTGAGCGACCCAAATTCGCCACCGCCAAAGAAGAAGGAGACGAGTAGTCCAAGGGTTGGGCTAAGAGTCCAACTATGGCTCCCATAGAATTCTTTCCACCTTTCTTGTTTCCTATCAAAAGACACTTATCCACGAAGGCCGTAATATCTTGGGGTAAAAGTTTCCCTCCGGGGTCATCGCCCAAAGGAGATGGACATACGACCCCGGACACTGGGAGATTTCCTCATGACAGAACTCTCTCATAGCCAACAGTCGCGAAATGCAACAAAATGCTGGGTGGATTATTATCGTGCTCTTGCAAAGGTGCTTCCTTTTTGTGCCCTATAGGATCCTCTAAAAGTTTCTCAACGAGAACGGAAGGCTTTGTCGGTGATTCCTCAGGATCTCCTTCCCGTAATTCCACTCGAACGCT
Source organism: Rubia tinctorum (assembly GCA_032355605.1). Lineage (NCBI taxonomy): Eukaryota > Viridiplantae > Streptophyta > Magnoliopsida > Gentianales > Rubiaceae > Rubia > Rubia tinctorum. The sequence goes on along the minus strand of JAULKM010100952.1, from coordinate 3,605 downwards.
TGGGCAATATCCCGGTGTGTCATAGTGTACTCAGTGTCGTCCGTGTCGAATTGAATGAATCTCCTCCCCTCACTGTCCTTCATTTGCTCCAAAGTTTCCAAGAATTCCAAAGTCCATCGAATATAGATCTTCGAGTGCTTGTCCAAGAAACCCTTTAGACCTATCCTACTAGGCAAGTATGTGACAGCCTTAAGTAGGCCTAGAGCTCATTAAGTTTCTTTGCAAGCAAAATTTGTTTCCATAATAGTCCGCTTTGAGCAGTTTAGGTGCCTCATCTCCGGGCCGCACCCTCAGATATTTTTGTCAAACCCATGAATTCATCAATAACAAATGCGGGGTAGGGAGGAAGGAAAGTTGATCACTCACGTCTCCCAACCTTGGCAAGCTTCTTCCCTTTGTCACCCCAGGAAGTGGCTCTCTTTTCCGACATTTTCCTCTTCGGAGCCATCCTATTCACAAAAAGAAAAAGTGGTAATGCAAGGATAACCAAAGGCATGCATTGAGATTCATTCAAAAAGAACATTCCTTCCTAAATAGCCACAACATTTCAGACCATACTATCTCATATAAAAGGTATTCAATCAAGAACCATTCTTTCTAAACTATCAACCCATGAAAAATCATAGCATCCATTAATAAGATCATGCAATCAAGAACCATTCCCATCAAATCATCACATTCAATGAAGATCGAAGCACAAGATTAATACACCCACCCCCACACTTAGTTTGACACAAAATCATTCAAATAACTCAAAAATTTCTCCCTAAAACAACTCAACATATTTCCAAGCACAGATCCTCTAAAAATAAACATCATGCTAAATAAAGAAGGTAAACATAGAGCTCACAGGATTATCCAGAATTTCAAGACAAGATATGAAGAATCCACACAAGAAGAAGCAAAAAGGCTAATTTTGGAAGGTGGCCAAAAATTTCGAAATATCCCAAGGAAAGATGAGAGTGAGTGTTCTTGAGAAGTTTCAATGAGCTAAATGAATTCTATGGGTGAGGTAGTGTACTATGGATCATTACTTTCAGCAAAGAATGTGAATCAAAAAGAGGTACAAATGAGATAAGGATGGAATTTTTCAAATCAGAGAGTGAGAAGGACAAAAGTACCAATCAATTTATGCATAAGGGAGGTGTTGATGTACTATTTACACCAACACCTAGGGGGGAAACAAAGATTTTGCTGAATTAATGAGCCAAGAAATCCATATTTTAGCTTAAATTTTGAATTTCAAAATATCTAAATTCTGGGCCCGAAAATCGCAACATATTAAGTCTGGCACCCGGCACCCCTCGTGCCAGAACTTAGCATGGGTTGTTTCAAGAGGAACGAGCCATGCCAGCATTCATCATGAGGTCCTCTCGTGCTAGATGGGTGTGGCACGAGGTCAGCGCATTTTTCCCCTTTTCTTCCTTTTTTCGAACATACTTTGTCCCCAAAAAATCCCTATATATTTTCACTCAAAAATAATGAGACTCGAACTCAAATTCATCAATCAAAAGAAGTTTCATCTCAAAAATATTTCTCACATACTACAAACATGCAATATCTATCTACAAAAAATATGCCACAAACAGAGAAAGAAAGATCACGTATGTTTATTGTCGTTATCACAACTTATTCCCTTTTCATAAATTTTAAATGAAAGAACCTAACGTTGGGTCTCCAAAGTCGCCAGCAACTCCACCCACGATGGCATCCTTATGGAGACCAATCCACAAGGAGTCATCCTTACCTTTAAGCGCTTTGTTTTCCAAGATGAGTGAATATTCATTCATGGCCCAAACTAAATCCATGGCCATTTCCTTAGGTTTAGACGGTGGGCGAGGGTGTTTTACGTCCTCACCATTTCCCGCAACCCGCTGCATGTTAGTGAGCATTGAAAAACAATCCAAGACAGTCAAATCATCACTAACATCGTACAAGGCCATAGTTTTATCAACATGCTCATCGCAGTTAAAGTGCTTGGGAGGGCTTCTCTTATCACTCTCATTGTAATCAAAAGTCTCATTAAGTATGATATCTTCCTCACTATCATCAAGAGTCACATCATGGCAATCATCATTATCCGTAATGCAAGAGTCATCAATTTGAACATTTTCTTCACACAAGGTTATGCCTTTACAAACAACAAAAGGATTAGGTGAATTATGCTTAGACTTGTAGATATTAAAACCAACTCTATCCGTATCATTGTCTAAGGTTAGTATTCCTGAATGAACATTGATCTTAGTCCTTGAGGTTTTAAGAAAAGGTATCCCTAATAAAATTGAGGGTGCACCATCATCGTGCGCTAAATCAATAACATAGAAGTCCGCTGGAAACACCAAATTGCCCACTTGGACCATCACATCCTTCACTAGTCCACGGGGACTAGCTTGGGAGTGGTCGACCATTTGGATGATTACCCCATTCTCCTTAAGTTCACATATTTATTGGTTCTCATAAATGCACAAAAGAATGACATTAATAGAAGCTCCAAGATCAATTATAGCATGTTTCGCCAATTTACCACCTAAGGAAATAGGAATTGAAAACATGCAGGGGTCAACACATTTTGCAAGAAATTTTCTATGGTTAAGATTGGTGACTCCCTTTATTTTCATATTACCTATTTTATTAAGGGGTTTGTTCATCTTTCTTGTACATGTGATTTAAAAAAAAATTGAATATGAGGGAACATGTTCAATCAAGTCTAATATCGGGACACTAACCTCCACTTTCTCGAAGATTTTTCAGATATGGTCATCATTGGTTATCACTTTTGGCCTTCTCCTAAGCGCATTAGGAAAAGACAGTGGGAGATTAACCCGAGCTTCGGGTGTTGGAAACTTCTTGATGGGTTCCTCCATAAACAATTCTTGTTCCTCCAAGTTATTTTTGTTGTTGTCGGCAACCAAATTGTCCTCCTGTAGGATTTCCTTCTCGAGCTCGCGCACCTCCTTCCCGCTTCTTATCTTCAAAGTGCTCACATTCTGCAGATTAACGTCCAGTTGGGATCCAGAAACTTTGGCCATATGTCGGATTACCGAGGTGGCAAGTTGCTTGACTTGAATCTCAAGATTATTGATGCCCGAGAATGCCTTTGTCCCGATATCTACAATCTCTCTCCTTGTACGCCCCGCAAAGATGTCGTGTTTCTTAGCCAATTAACAGATTACTTCAAGGATTTCCTCTCGGTCGGACTTGTAGAGTGAGGCGTTATTGTTTGAAAGCCCTTCTCCCCTTAGATAGGTTGAGGTGGAGCTTTTACGCCTCATTTATAACCTTGCATTTGGTTCTCTTCGCACTAACAGAAGTTGGGGTGATCGCGGTACCTCGAGCTGAAGGTGTTTGCGTAGGGATATTGCCTTTTTTCCTCCTTGGTTCCCACAACACTCTTATTGTCCCCTAGCAAACTTTTGCATATTTCCACCATTGTTGAAATTCAACCCCTTAACTTCCTCAAAGTCCTGCACCACTTGCGAACACACATCCGTGTGATGATCAAGATTACAAACACCGCACACATTTTCTTGTTGGGAGGTCGTCGTCGTACCTCTCAAAAATACATTTATAAGCCCAATATGCTTACTAAATACAACTAAGTAGAT
>JAULKM010100951.1:0-10333 GCA_032355605.1 Rubia tinctorum | reverse complement strand
AGAGAGAATGAGAAAAATAATATATTTAATTGGTAAGAAACCGGTAGTGGTTTCTACCATTAAACATGGCCTAAGATTTGGGATTCTCCCACACAAGGCCTAGAATTAGGCTGAAAGTGCTAAAATATTTAACCCTATCTTTATGATTAACGTGCCAACATAACCCTATAAAATTAGAAAATGTCAAATCAACTTCAACTTTATGATGAATTGTGTCAATCTAATATTACGGTCAGATTCTAGCATTGACTTAAATTTCTAATAGTTGACTCGATTTAAAAAAGACTAATTTGCCCCTAGGCATTTCTACTTGAACAAAATTCCATTTTTACCCTCCCTATTATACAATATATTTTACCTAAATCTTATTTAAAAACAAAATTTTAAAAAGTGAACCTATCCTTTTCTTCTTCTTCTTTCTGGTCACTCTTTCCCAAACCGCAACGACGCCTCCTCCGCCAATCCTTTTCTTCTTCCTCCTTGGTTCCCTCCCCTTGCTCGCCATTAATTCCAGCCGAGGCAGAGTCCTTCTTCTCGGTTTACCAAAAATACTAAACCCTAGGTTATTAGAAAACTGTATTTTAAAACTGCCTCATTCTCAGGTCAAGCACAACCATTAAAACACAGCCTTAATCAATTTTAACATCAGTTCATACCCAAAAACGCACAAGATATTACCCAACACAGAAATCCCTCTTGAACTCACCCACAAAGCTACATTAACAACGAAAATTTGACAAACCCCACATCACACCATAAAAAATGGGGTTGAAAATGGATTAAAAGAGACTTATTAGAAACGACGACGATTCGAGCACACCATACTTTCGACTTCCCCTGTTTTAGGGGAAGGGTTAACTCGGCGGATCAACGGCTCCGTTCAATCAAACAATTGGCAACGTGTAACGACGAGCAGCGGTGATCAGCGACCTTTTCCGTCAACTCAGACAGCCCTTGAACGACGGGGACGGAAAAGGTGTACTGTGATAAGGGTTTGAACTTCTGGAGAAGAAGTCGAAAGCAGCAGGAAAGAATGAGAGAAAAGAAAAAGAAAATAGGTGAAAACGGGTCCAAAAAGAGAGGGGCTAATGCGTCCTTTCATATGATTTTTTTTAAAAAAAGGGGTACAATCTTCATTTTCTACAAAATCAACCTACTCCGACGTTGACCATCAGAGTCAATAAATTTCAGGGTTATTTTGTCATTTACTTCATAAAATGCAGATTTATTTTGACACTTTACTCAAACTGCTTATTTACCTAAATTAATGATTTCACATGGTGGAAATGAATGTTTTGGTGTGGTGAATGCGGTGTTGGTGATGTTACGATTTTACGACAATACTCCATATGGTAACTATAAAGTCGATAATGTTTCGGGAGTAATTGATTTAATTATATGGTAGCTATGAAGGTGGCTGTCGGAAAAGTGTTGGCGGTGAATTTGACATTAGAAGTGGTGGATTAGGGTAGGGTGATGGGACGGGAACAGGTAGTGGCAGACGGGGAAAGAGGAGAAATGGGGGATGAATATTATGATTAACTATTAAAGATTGATGTTTTAGTCTTACTACGGGGAAAGAGAAGAGAAACGGGGGATGAATTAAAAACTTTCAATTGGAATTGATGGTGTGAGTCATAAGTTTTAAAACAAAAACAAAAGTACAATGATAGTTTTCGTCGTTTTCGAAACGTAGTGGTTTGTTTTGTCATTTCAATAAAATATGGCCATATCCCTGATAAGGAAGTTCACGGAAATATATATTCCACATCGGTTTCTTACAAGGATAATGAATTAAATATAAGATCTTGGGTCACCTCCACTTAATACAAATTAGTTTTGAGATGGAAGACCAAGATACCTTTAAATTTAATATGGTATCAAAACCAACTATTTAAGATCTGGGTCCGAGTTAGGTTTATTGGGTCGATGTGTGGATCCCATTTAATTTGGCCCGATATGGATTGTGGAGTATTTCCACAAGTGAGGGGCATGTCACGTGAGAGAGCGTGTTGAAAGATATATCCCACATCGGTTTTACATAAGGTTTTGGGTCACCTCCACTTAGTACATCGGTTTTACATAAGGTTTTTGGTCACCTCCACTTTGTACCAATTGGTTTTGAGATGAAATCCCAAAATACCTTTAAATTTAACATAATGTGATTGAAGCGTGAACAAATATGGACTTAAAAGAATGGAATGAACAAGTAACAGTGTTACGGTGATAAACACAAGTACTCCTCTAATGTCTCTTTTTCAAATGACACACTTTTTAAAAAAATGTTAAAGGAATAGTGAAAGTTGAATTGAGAGTCTAATAAGTCAAATGAATGGATGAAAATATTCTATAATTTATTAAAAGAGAAAAGAGAAGTAATGAAAAAATCATTTCAAAATAAAAGTGAAACATTATCAGAGAATGGGAGGGAGGAGCAGAATATATTACTACTCCTATTATTGTGCATTGACATTTTGACATTGAATAGATGAAAACAAAAGGAATAGCAAAAGGAAAAAAGACAAATCCATGATTTTTATTTTCGTATTTATGTTCCTAAAATAGAAACAAGAAATATCAGCCCGTGGGATGTCCGGTTTCGATGTTACCACGTCTGGTATAGCCCGTGTGCACGGTTGAAAGAATGATTTCCCGTGAATATTATTATTGATGATCAGAAGAATAAATAAAGTACAAAACATGAAGGTAGAAGAGTCCAAGTATAACTCTTAAACAAAATAGAATCAAATCTAATCTTCTAATTGATTTAGTCTAACAATATTTAAACAAACTAAACTATATTATGACAAACTGAAGTTGCAAAAAAAAGAACATTATATACGTCCAAGCGCTCAAACACTACTTTTATAAACTTTTGCTTATATAGTGATTTTCAGTTTTTTTTTTTCAAAAGCGAAAGAGATAAATTTTAAATGGTTTCACCGTATCATAGTCATGAAACATTCACCTCCAATAAATAACACACCCATTCAAAAAGGGTACACTACAATATAAAAAAAGTTTGTTAGCACACTTATATAGGAACATTTTTACAAAAAGCGTTTTAACAAATGCATGTTAGAACGCTTATAGAATTAAACATCATAATAATGTGTGACACACAATAAAAGTATTTCAACTATATATATATATATATAATTAGAATATTACAAAAAGATCCAATATTAAAATTATAGGAACATTTATAAGTGTCTTAATAGATATATATGAATGCACATTAAACGTCCAAATACATATGTAAATAGGACGTTAAAAAGCAACCCAATATTAATAAAACGCACATAAATAACTCTACATCTTGTCTATAAAGTCATTTAATATAGCGAATCAAAATCTATAGGAATTCACAATAAGGAAACATTTTAGAAGCATCATATGAATTGAAGTGGGATTGTTGGGACACTTTTTAGGATCGGCTTTTGTTTTGTAGTGGTAAATTCTACAATTATAGTTACTCCACCGTCAAATAAGACGCTTTTGTTCTGGAGTACCTTTTGAAGAAAGGTGGATCACTTTTATACCTTTGCATGGAGTATTTTTTTTAATATTTTGGCAAATTTGAAGGAATGTACAAGTACAACTGGATATTTTAAAGACTAAGGTTACCCTACTTCTATTTTCGGTTTAAAGCATATCACGTTGTCTAACTCCACCGTCAAATAAGTTTTTCATTTATTTTTTTAGGATAAATCAATTTTCTTATAATTAACCTGATTTTTTTAAAAATCTTTCTTACTTTTCTCCTCTTTTTCAGCAGCCACTACAAACTTTTTCTTCTCTTATATGATATAATAATTATACAAACTTTAACTGTAAGTAAATGAGGGGATGTATGATGTGATTGGTACAACTATACTTACAAGTAAAACTGAATTTTATTTTAAAAGTAAGGAGAGATTAAATTTTGTTTTTTTTATCGAAAAAATAAAATTTGATTTTTAAATAAATAGTATTTTAAAAGTTTACCAAACACTAAAAAAATATAATTAACAACTTATAAATTTTGTCAAACACACGACGGTGAGATGTCGTATTATCGATACATGGATGGCCATGTTAATGAAGGAAATAAAGAAAAGACATGAACGTTGAATTACTTTACGTGGATGTAGTCGATATCAAAGAGGGGTCTTTTGGTTCTGAAGAAATAAGGTTACTAGGGAAATAAAACTGTGATGTCATGCCCCTTTCGCAATCTCATCATCAACAAGTCAATCCCCATCTCTCCCTCTCTCACTCCAAGTATTGAGTTCGTGTATGTATGTACCTTGTACCAGAATAGACCACAAATCCAAGAATAAATCATATTTCCCCTGATACAGAATAATTGACACTTTTTAAATTGACATATTTTTTTAAAAAGTAAAATGAGTTCAGGAAACTGTAGAGGGCGAGTAAAAAGTAAATTGAGTGGATGAAATTAATCTTAATTTTTCCAAAAAATGGAATGTGCTAATATAAAAAAAAATCATCCCAAAAAGTAAATGGTGCCAATATATAAAAACAAGAAGGAGGATTAGCATTACATATTTATTAGTAGTGAATGATTATTTAGTCTTTTCATATATTACTCTTTAGACTTTTTTAACGTATTCATTCTTGATTACTTGTAAGATCACATTTTACACTATAACTCTCTTTCTTTTGAATCTCTACATTCTCAAATTTTCGGTTCCAAACAATCACAAAGACAAACATATCTCACATGTCTCAATTCGAAATTGCATATAACCTCAAACATAAGCACACTCAAAATCACAAATCGAAATAACCCTAAATCAAAAATACTACCGAATGACTCCAAATCAATGAAAAAGGATAGGTTATTGAAAGAATGAATTTCCCATGATAATTATTTTTTATCATGAAGAGAATAAATAGAGAGTACAAAGCATAAACGTATACTAGTCCTAATATAACTCTAGCCTAGCCAACAAGATAAAATCAAATCTAATCGTCTAACTGATTTATTCTGACACCCCCATCAAGCAAAGCGTCAGATGTTCGCTGATGCACAACTTGGATATGAAGAACTCAAAAAATGGACAAGATAGCCCATTGGTGAAGATATCCGCTATCTAAACAGAAGTGGGTACGTGCGCAACTCGAAACTTGCCAGAGGCCACCAACTCCCGAACAAAGTGATAGTTGATATCGATGTGCTTCGCCCACTTGTGAGCCACTGGATTCTGAGCCAAGAAGATAGCGCTATTGTTGTCACATAACAGCAGGACAGAGGAACTCAAAGATCACGAAGCAAGTGAGTGAGCCAAACAACCTCTGAAGCACTGTTGGCTAGAGCTCGGTACTCAGACTCAATGCTAGAACGAGAAATTGTGGACTGTTTCTTGGCACTCCAGGAACAAGATTCCCTCAAAGAAAGATAGCATATCCATAAGTAGATCGACAAGTCTCCAAACAGCGAGCCCAGTCAGCATCAGAATACCCCCAATACCTCAGGAGAACTAGCAGAGTGAAATGTGAGACCATAATGAAGAGTACCGCGAACATTGCGCAAAATATGCGTAACAACCGCAAAAATGATCATCTTCGGGGTCCTGAAGATACTGACTGACTGTGTTGACCGAGAAGGCCAAGTCTGGACGAGTGATGGTCAAGTACTGAAGAGCTCCAACCAATGAACAATACAGAGTCAGATTTCAGAATGGAGGACTAGTAGAACTGTGCAGCTGAGAACCTGGCACAAAAGGTGTAGAGACTGGTGAGGCATAAGACATCCCCGCACGAGTCAGAATGTCCCGAGCGTACTTTGCCTAACCATGAAGTAAACTGGATGAAGTAGGCGAAACTTCAAGGACAAGAAAGTAATGAAGAGCGCAAGGTTCTTAATCGAAAACTCACAGTGCATCCGATCAATAAACTGACGAAGGAAAGTCGAGTCGTTCCCTGTGAGGATGATGTCATCCACATACACCAGAAGATAAAGTAACGAGGAACCCCTCAAGAGAACGAACAATGACGTGTCGGTGGAGCTGCACTGAAAACCGAGCTGAGTCAAATAAGAGCTGAAATGCTGAAACCATACCCGAGGAGCTTTCTTAAGACCACTAAAAGTGTGATCAAAATTAAAACCTGGAATCTACGAGAAACCTTGCGCCACAAGTCTAGCCTTATGACCCTCAACAGTACCATCCGGTCGATACTTCAGCCGATAAACCCATTTGGTGCCTATAATATTAGCGTTTGAAGAACGAGGAACCAAATCCTAAGTGTGATGACCACAAAGAGCCGCTATCTCGTCATCCATGATGGTAACCCAAGCCAGATCCTGAAGTGTAGTGCGATAATCCATCGACTCAGACTGAGCAAGCAAGACAGCAGTAAGACCATGAGCGATAATATCATAATAACCTTTGCGCTGAATAGATCTGGTCGCCGATCGGGTGACCATTCGATGAGTGCGATTCTGAGGATGAGAGATCGGAGGAGTAGAACCGACCAAGGAGAGGTAGAAGAATCCTGACGTGGTGTTAGTGGCGGATCTGTGGCACAAATAGAGCAAGAGACTGAAGGAGATGTAGTCGGCATAGGAGCAAATGGAGGCAAATGAGGTGTAGAATCAGGATCATGATTAACAAAAGCAAAAACACCTAACACTGAAGGTGGAGAACCGTTCGCCGAAGGAATGGATGAGCCTAATGGAAAACACGTCTATTCAAAACGAGCATGTCAAGTGACATAGATTCTGCCAGTAGTGCACCTTTATTCTGCAAGCTATAGCCAATAAAAACACATGGAACACTACGAGGAGACAGCTTGTGGTCGGCAAACGGGTGAACGAACGGGAAGAACCGATAACCAAAAGCATGAAAATTGGTATATATGGGTACCCGACCATTAAGAACCTCATATAGTGATCTTTCGCCAAAAACATGAGTGATACAACATAGACAAACCCACCTCAGTAATGTGGCGGTGTTTGCGCTCAGTCCGACCAATCAGCTTCGGAGTTTATGGGCAAGAAATCTGATGATGAATGCCATTTGTCTGAAAGTGAGAGCGTAAGTGACTATTTAAAAACATAGTACCTCTATCACTCTGAAACACCTTAATGGTGGACGAGTGCTGGTTCTCCACAAAGAATCAGATTAAGTACCCTAGAAGGACGTTTATCATTTGAATGAAAAGATAAACGTTTCCTTTTAGCCTTTTCACATGCTTCACAAAGGGTGGGTTTAGGAAAAATTGATGAGACAGCTAAGGATCAAGAAGCACGCAAACTAGAAATAACGGAATACGGAACATGACCAAGTCGAGCATGCCCTATTTCAAAATACGCATGCGACTTATTTGACTCAACAGTAGAAAGTAAAGCAGATGCACCATAGTCTAAAACATAAAGTCCATTTTCACAATGACCTTGACCCAAGGTTTCACTAGTGATTTTACGTCGAATAATAAATGAGCGATCATCAAAGCATACAACAACATTTAAATCCCTAGTTAGTTTGCTAATCAAGAGCAAATATTTAGTGATATCAGGCACAATAAGCACATTATAAAGAGACTAGGATTTAGAAATTCCAGAATCACCAACATGAGTAATAGGGAGTTGAGAACCATCACCAACATAGACGTGGGCAGAACCATTATATGGTGTCAAATTATCAACAACAGCGGGAGATGATGTCATGTGTTTTGTGGCACAAGAATACGAAATCCACTTTGAGCCATTTTGTTTAAACTTTGAAAGACCACCAGAATAAGCCATAATGCACACAGTGAGAAAATGGGAACAAATTTGCGCAGAGAGGCTGAGCGTGTTACAAAGAGGGGCTTGGAACCTGCTGGCGCATGCAATAATGAGCTGAGAACCTGACACGCGCATGTAATCACGTGTTGGAACACCTGTGGCGCATGTAGTCATGCGCGGGACACCTTTGGTGCGCATGTAGTCACGTGCGGGACACCTGCGCGCTGGAAGGCTGCTGGTTTGAAATACTGAAGACTGGCAATGGGAGAGATGCTGATCGTTGAAGACCGGAGATGGAAGACCGCCGCTGAAGGAAGCAGAGCACACCAGGAATAATGGTGACCGCTGCTGTTGAGTTGTTGGAGAAGACCGCAGAGAGGAGCGATGGAGACGCCGGAGAAGACCACCATTGCATCGCTGGGACAAAGATCGTGATCTGGCTGAGATGGACGACGTCATTGAGTCAGAGAATTGGACAACGATGAAGATGAATTAGGCGCCAGAGAGAAGGAAGATTGGCTGGCGGTGATGAAATTGAAACTCGAATGAAAAGAAGTGTTACAGAGAGTTCCAGAAAAGAACCCCGGAGGCTACCGGAAATTGGCCAAATTGTTTTTGACTTGAAGTCACCGGAACTGATGGTGGCTCTATCGTTGGAAAGGAGGAAGGAGGAGGCGACAGGAAAAAAAATTAGGGGTTAGGGTTTAGGATCAGAACTTGCTCTGATACCATGAAAGAATTAATTTCCTGTGATAATTATTTTTGATCATGAAGAGAATAAATAGAGAGTACAAAGAATAAAGGTAGACTAGTTCTAATATAATTCTACACTAGTCAACATGATAAAATCAATCTAATCGTCTAGATGATTTATTCTGACAATTATGATGTCATGAATATTTGGGGAGTAGGGGAAGTGCAAGCCTATCACTTGATATTGTATCTTTCTTAGTGACTCACTAATTTCTTGAAGAGTAAGAGGTCAGATGTTATTTCTCACTCCTCTAAGGAAGCTGAGTATCGTGCCATGACTTCGACCACCTCTGAGATTTTTGGTTGTGTTGGTTACTTGCTGATATGGGAATCACACATTTTAGTCAAGATCCTACGTCAGTACATTAGGATGATTAGATTGTTATTCATAATTGCACTTAATTCGGTCTTAATTTCATGAGCGAACTAAGTATATTGGGATTGGTTGTCATTTCACCCGCTCCCGTTTGCAGTTTGGTACCATTACACTACCTTTTGTTCCCTCATCTCTCCAAATTGTTTATTTGTTCACCAAGGCTAACTCCACTGCACACTTCCTTTTCTTCTCTGACAAACTCTCAATGCTTATTGCTATAGTAATTTAAGTTTGAGGGGAGATATTGGAATTATATGTTTAGTAGTTAAGGATTCTTTAATATATTTTTTTTCCATATATGAGTCTTTAAGATTCTCCCATTATGTATTCATTCTTGATTACTTTTACAAAAAAAAAAGCACCCCAACAATACCACTTTTTTCTATTAAATTATTAAATCTTCAAATCTTTACCCCGGCAATTCACCTTAAGAAATATAAGTATAAGTTAATAGAAATAAAATCTAATCTATATTGTATTGGATTATACTCCATCATATTTTAAGAGGAAAATTTTATATTTATAAATACATATATATTTCATATAAATTTATATTTTATTTATTTATTTATCAATAATTAGTAAAATAAATTATATTTTTATTTTCATTCATAAATAAACTATAATAATTTTGCTCACTTATTTTAATGTTAAACTTGTTTATGGATAAATTTTTGTATGAAAATTTGTATTAAACTAAACTTTTAATGAATCTCTTAAAGGTTGGAATTTTACAAGAAAATGAGACATAATTGTAAATGGTCAGTCCGGGTCGAATCCAACCCGACCCATACCCAACCCGGTCCAAATCAAGTTGACCCACTTAATTCAAATAAGATATTGGCCCGATACAATCTAAATGGATCGAATCGAAATGGGTTGGGTTGGGTCGGGTCAGATGACTTGAACACCCCAAATTCACACACACTTATTAATTTGGAGATAGAAAGTACCAAAATATAAATGAAAACCCTTCCACCAAATAAAACCTGGTTTTCAGTAGAACTAGTGATGCATATTTAAAGAATCACTTTTATTTATTGTTATACTCTACACTCTGCAACACCTCTTTTTGTGCAATAAGCCAGAATTTTAAATAGGGAGGATGTACTTTTGTATTTCCGCAAATAATAATTTACCGAATGAACCTGAAATCGATCCCTTCAATTTAATATGTATACGTATAAGATTTCTCATTTAATGTTTTGAAACAAGTGACCAATATCTATAGCGTTGCAATGGTTTGGGGTCCTTGCAAATTGCAACTCCTAATCAGTTTTTGTACTCCCTCCCATTTCTTAACATTGACTCCCTTTCTTTCTTTGTATGGTTTTTTTAACAATGACTCATTCCCTTTTTGGCAAAATTTAGATTATTTTAATCCACTCAATTAACTTTTTACTCTCCCAATACAATTTTCACCGTTTATTTTACTTTTCTTAAATAATATGTCATTTTATTTGAAAACA